>APFE031304087.1:24606-82424 GCA_000404065.3 Pinus taeda | reverse complement strand
TTGGCCAACCGTCCTTGGAGCACCTTCGTTCTCGCCGGTATTTTTGACATTTATTTAAAACTATGACACCTGTGCAAAGAATGAAGGAGTTTTTTCTTCTTTGGAATGTTGTGGACAAAAACCTCTCTCAGTTTCCCAAAATTCATCTTTGATTTCTCAGAAAAATCATTTGAGTGAAACTTGTCCCGATGTGTGAAACAAGGAATTCTGTCGAAATGAAGCGAAAGGAAGGGGATAGGGGGCTTCTAAATTCTTGGGGAAATTTTTGGGAGTAGGGAGGGATGTTAGGGAGTAGGGGAAAGTGGAATCTCAGAGATTGAGTGAGGGGAAAGGGTCCAAAAGGGCAAAACACAGCCCCAACCTAGAAAATTGCCAAGTTGTAGCTAGAAACTAGGGTTTGTGGAAAAATGAGGAATTTGGCGGATCTAAGGGGTGGGAAGTGTTTGATAAGGTACTTTAAGGATAGGGGAAGGTGTATGAACATCTGAAAATAAGTTTTGCCGATGATTTGACCGTCCAAGAGAAATTGGCTTCAAAACCCTAGGAGAGGGAAATGAACTTGCCAAGGCACCACTGAAGCATGAACAAGATGTAAAATGACTCATTAGACACTGACATGATAATGACAACCCTATGAATGATGATAGACTCAGTTGAATGATGACATAGATTGACATTTGGGCAACTTTAGAAGGAGTGAAAACAAACCCTAGACCTAATTCCTAATGACCAAATTTTGCTTGAAAACTCTTTGAAAAGACAAAATTTGACCTTAACACTCTGAAACCACTTTGTAAGAGTATATTTGATCACTGGAGGAAGGCTGGAAAGAATGACACTAACAGAGTGATTCCCTTCACATAACCTACAGGGAAACTTAACTTTAACCTTCTTTCCATGAAGTTTACTACCACTAGTTGATGGTGTGTCACTAGCATGATCTCCAGAAGTTGATGGCACGGGATGATGTGAACGAGAATACGATTCTTCTAAGATTTGAGGAATATCAAGACAATTTCAAATAAGATGGTCTCCCATACAAAGTTTGCATCGATATCGAACTCTATGAGGCTTATCGGATGGTTTCTCATCAAAAGTTGCATTCAAAGCAATGGTTTCTTGGTTGCCCCCTATTGAATTTTCTTCTTCTTCCCTTTCTTCTTATTCTTTGCCAACTGGTTACTACTGTCAATACTTTCACCATGCAAAGAGGAAGAAGGGGAGGAAGAAGGCAAAGGGTAAACTTTAGGATCAACTGGAGGTTGATTTTGTCCAGTTGGAGGAGTACTTGATTGCAGAGAAATCACGACATTTTGAACAAAGGAGGTTGAAAAAAACCATACTGGAAAGCCAATGGTAAATCCCATAAGGGACAATGTAGCCATATAAGGAGCGCCAATATTTCTTAAAGGAGGAAAAGGACTAGGATTCCCATCAAAAGGAATTCCTTGATCGGTCGACTCCGGAGTTGTTGCCATATGTCTCAACCTAAGATCAAATAAGGGTTGAGCTTGGAGGATGTTATATGTGGTAAATTAATTTTATTTTAATCAAAATAACATAACAAAACAAAAGATGGATAATCTAGGAAAAAGGATTACCAAGTAGCTATGAACTGCAGAATACCTCCCACTGAACTGAGAAGTATAGGCAAGCAATCTCCCCGAATGTTGTGTTCGATGTATCACAGTGTACAAGGCGACCGACTTGGTTACCTAAGGATGGATAGCAACCTAATTTAGTCCTCCCATTTATACCCGAAAGTACGTGGAGGCCCAATCCATGTTAGTGTTGTCTAATGTGAAACCGCACAGTGAGACCATTCCTTTATACTTTACGTACTGTAAAACTGCCCTATATACCCAAAGGTACATGGACGAGCTATGATATACTCACGTACGTGGAATGAGGTATCACACTTGAAATGTATCATAGACAAGTTATCAACAACTGCTATGTTTTACGACACTGGGACACATCTCTAGCCTAGACCTCTAAATGTTATGGATTAAGTTACAATGCTCCATTAGGTTAATTGAGATAACTTTTAAGTTGATCTTCTTAAGGATTTTCCTCTCAAGGTTCACCATGTGATGTATGTTTACAATTCCTAGAATGAAACTAACATGATAAACATTCTTTCATTCAATTTGAACAACGAAAACCTTAGCTAATAGGAATAGAAAAATTAGATTCTTTTAATCAAAGAACAAAGAGCACATCTAATGAAATTTCCCCAAACTATTCCTACAAGCACACTCAAAATTTTTCAATGCACAATGCAAGTTTTTCTTTTCAATTCCCTTAATGTTAATATGAACAAAAGGAAACTAATGCACATACAATCAATCAATATTTTTGTAAGAACGAAGACTTTACGGCAGTTCCTTTTCAAAAGAAATGAAGACTTCTATGACACTTTCTTTTGAGCAAAGATTAATTGACTATAAACTAACTTTGACAATGAATTTATAGTGATAAAGAAATCATTTAAGAAACTCTAAACAATTAAGGCCAAAGTAGGGCTAGGAAAGGAAACAAAAATTGATTTCAGAGACACAACAATCATTGATATTTCAGCAAGCAAAAACAGAAGAAAATTTGGGAAAAATCAAGTCAAAGGTGGGATTTTTGACCTAAGGAGGATCAACACAACCCTGAATGGGAGACAATGTGATTCAGAGCACTGTCCTCAAGCCAAGGGTTCTCTATAGCACATTGTGTCTTGACCAAGCCTACGTTGGTGCCAAAGGGGTCATTCTAGGGGCTTTCAAGCACAAGTTTTACCAAAAAAACACATCAAAAAGGATGAGACAATATCAATGGAAGCAAGTAAAGTCTATTAGGGTGTACTAGGATGAAGGTAAACTACCCGGAACAATGATCGATCCCCAACGGAGTCGCTAATTTGTTATGTGGAATTTTGCATCTACGGATAAACACAATTTCCCTATGTGGGTAACTACACCTAGAACAACATAATTAAAGTGTTTAACCTTTTTCTACAAAAGATAAATAAGACAAGGGACCTACTTGTTATCTTTCACTTTCCCTTTGTCTCCTTTGTATGGCTCCCGCCACTCCTTCTTGAACTAAATCCGCTCAAAAAGTACCTACAATCATAAACAGAGGACAAAAAACCAATCAAAGAAAGAGATCTATCTACTATAAGCAAATGGAATCGAAAAAATGTATACATATAATCATCATACATAAAGACAAGAATATGGGAAAAGGTGTAAACAACTTCATTAAGTAGAAGTAAGAGTTACAACCATGAAGTCTGATCCAATGTCACTCCTCTAGCTTGAGTTCCATCCAACATCACATCAAAATCACAACACTTCGTCAACATAACAATACTTGCTTACAATCTCAAACCTCACACCAACAGTATCTCCTTACAAATTCTCAAATTCCAACCCTTGATCACTTAGATGAGTGCTCAATTTATAGGAAAATGGAGGTGGTTTGGTCATAAATGAGGGTATTGAATGGGCTTCCAAACTTAGAGTTAGTTTCCATGGAGGAAGGGATGAGAGGATAGGAGGTTACTTAACTCATTCCCTATCCAATTT
Source organism: Pinus taeda (assembly GCA_000404065.3). NCBI lineage: Eukaryota > Viridiplantae > Streptophyta > Pinopsida > Pinales > Pinaceae > Pinus > Pinus taeda. The sequence continues at coordinate 78,846 of APFE031304087.1, read as the reverse complement.
CGAGCTCATAGGAGATGATAAGTGAGGGAATCTTTTAGAATTCTCCAGAAGAAAAGAATATTCCTAGAACCCTATGAATAATTCGCTCAATCTCACCCAGTGTAGGTCAAAGTGGGCCTAAGTGCATTGAAATCCACCCTTACATGGGCCTACCTACATTGAAGCACATTTACCCTGATGAAGGCTGCACTAGTCCCTCAAGGAGGTATTTCCAGAGCGCTTCAGGCCAGGAAACTTCCAGGGAAGGATGCATTCAAAGTGATGAGTTTTCTAGGGCATGTAGCAACTAAATTAGGGTTTGATGAGCCCTAATATTACTACTCTGAATGTTGGGAGTGATGTGCCCAAATGGATCTGTAACAAATTGTACAAAACATCTCTTCATCATACTTGCGTATGTACACAACTTATCTTCATAAGACATGTGTATACATTCATAAATGTCATCTTTATCATTTTTCTGTCTCTAAACTGATATTCCTTTATTCATCTCACCTGTAGCATTTTCATAACCATCATGTTGGCATATTTATCAAGTATTTATCCATAAAGGACATCACATTAGTCATAATTCCAAAAATGCATGCATTAAATACGTGGTGTCCCTATTTGATGGGTAGGAAATTTATTTTGATGATAGACCATAGTGTACTAAGACACATATTTGATCAACCTCATTTAAATGCTAGGAAATCTAGATGGTTAGTATTTATTAGTGAGTATGATCTTGAAATAAAACAAGTAAAGTGAAAAGATAACATGGTAGTAGATTCACTTAGTCAAGCCATACAAATTATAAATTTACTAGTTATTAGTACTTGTGAATCTAATTTAAAATCTAGAATAAAAGAAGCATTGAATGTGGATTTGTATTTTCTACAAATAAAGAAAGGTATATAGTAAGATTCACCAGAACAAAAATATGAGGGCTATTATATGATTGTAGAATCATTTATGGCTTATGAAGACAAATGGTATATTCTTGATTTAGTCGAGTTAAATGTAACAACCTGTTTGTGGCCAGCAACCCCCCCCCCCCCCCCCCCCCTTTTTCATTTAACTATCTACCCAAAATATTAAATGAATAGGGGACCCCTAGTTTAATTTTGAGAAAAATCAAATTTTCCTTCTTCAAAATAAAGATACCATCGCAGGCTTAAAACGGTCTTTCGAAGATTCTAACCTAAGCCTACGATAAGGTAAAGGTCTTTAAGAAATTGCATTAATGTGCAAGGCCCCCCAACGTTAAGCCTAACGTCGCGTCGCAGTAAGTAATGTCCATAAGGTAAAACCTCAAAGTCTGTCGATCTGCGATAACGCCGATCGCAAGATCGCACATAGCAGAAATGAAATGGCAATACTTAACAAACATGAAACTCATGCGACCTGCGATGTTGCGACCTGCGATATTGCGATCGCCGCGATGACACATTCTGCGATCTGGCGATTTGCGATAAGCGTGCCTTGCGATGGCACGATCTTTGATAGAGCATAAAGCGAATCATGAATCATTTAATCGCAAATCCTTCGAGCACGCCATTCAAAGATAGACCACTTACCATAATCTGCTCCAAATCATGTGCTTTTAATGATAGTAAGTGGGTTAGTTGTCAGTTATTTAATGAAATGAAGACGCGTGCTTTGCTAAAGGATTGTTTTACGTAAGGTGGCATATTTAGTATATCAGTTTCATTTAAAACTCTCCCATCACCTTTCTCAATCAATCATTTCCGCCTCGCTTGTAATCTGCAAGAGCTAGGAGATAAGAAGATTCAAAAAGCTGAACGCAGGAACAAATGGGAAAGAATAAAGCCCAAGGCTCCGAAGCGAAGGAAAAGGCAAAGGAGATGGCGCCCTTGTACACAGACACTGCATGCAACAGAGACGCAGGAATTTCAACCTGGGAAGGCATGTATAGGCTACTGGAGGAGGAAAATCCCAAAGTAATGAAGGTTGATAGCGCTGCGGGATCGCCAAACTCTTCTGAGGCATCCTTAGAAGAGCTGGCTTGTTCATTTCTTCATCGAATAGCAGCTAGACCCAAGATATTTCCGTATACAGATATGATCAAATGGATACTTGAGAATGCAGAGTTACAAGGCAGACAATTCAAGGCTCCAGGGCATGGGCTCATAGGATCATTCGCCACGCAAGACGTAAAGCTTATGTATCATCTTCCGGAGCCTTAGATGACCTACAACACGCAATTTGTCAAGAAATTTGCAACAGAGAACCCAAACCTGACAGAAACCACTAAAGGATGGACCAGAAGAGAGGAGCCGCTAAAAAAGGATAACAATGGTATGTATAGCACTGGTTCTCTCACCTCTCCATATTGTTTTGCTGCGGCCATGCTGTGCAAGCTGTTTGGGATGCTAGACATAAATAAATTTTCGTCTGATTAGCTGCCACTCATAGACGCTGCCACAAATGTCGATCTCGTGGATTGGGCCAAAATATTTTCTGATAATTTGTTCATTGCTGTCATGAATTACCGTTCTAAGAGATCCTTGTCACAAAGGGTCTATCCTCCATTTTATCTGTCTGCTTACATTATGGATTCTATTTGCTATGTATCTAAATTTCCAACTATGGGTTGGAAATGGACTACCCAGGACCCGTCACCTATTCATGTTTACCACAAAGTATTGTGGGATTCACAGTTTTCCCCTCACTTCTATCAGATTTCCCACGAGCTCATTTTACCCCTATATAGGATGATGTATGGTGAAGAACCCCCGAGGTGCTCACCCGAAGCACAAATAGACATCATCCCCGTCGCAAGATGGTTCGGGGAAGAATGGTTCACTTATATCAGAGTCTTTGGGAGCAGTGTACCTCCACATGTCCTACCTCTGTATATCCTCGACAAGCTTTTGGCTAGGGAAATTGCCTATCAGACTTGCTCGGAAGGCGGCCTAACCAAAGAGTTAAAAGACAAGAAGACGGCCATATGGTCTCAGTTTCCTGTAGCTTGTGGGGCCTTCTCATTATTTGATGTAGGAAATGATTTTGCCGAAGTAGGGAATGTGACGTCCCTACAATTATTTAAATTCCCCGCTCGACCTTTTGACCTAAATAATGTTGCCCATGATTTTACTATAAGTGTCAGAATAAAAGTGTTCGCCAGAAAGAAAGATTTATTTGATGACTTGTTTCAAAATAAAAGTTCATTCCAGGAAGTTTTACGAGAAGCTAAGTCGAGGTTATCTCCAGATGACCTCGAAAGATTTTTGTTATACAGAGAAAGAAGGCTATCCAGTGTTCCTCTAGAAAAACTACAACCGCTCGCTAGAGAGCCTACTCCAAGTGTCAGCCTCAGCGAAAACTCCAGTACTTCCAAATCCAAATCTGACGCTGTCCAAGGAACACCCGAACCTTCTAAAAAGTCTGCAAGCGACCAAAGGAAAGTCGAAGAAGCAGCCAAGGATACTGCTCAGTCAAGCGCCATGTCGCAACTGCAAGTTACCACTTCCCCACCAGGAAATGTCCCTCCTCCCGTCACTACATCGTCACTCGTCACGACAGAGCTCGATAAAGAGTGGGAAAACTTCAACGAGCTAATCAGCCTTGAAGGGCAAGTTCCAAGAACACCTGTGAGTGATGCGCAGGTAACACAGGAAATGGTTTCAACCATGGTCGGTAGTGTCTCAGAAGCAGAACACAATCATATCGCTCCGTCTTCTGAGCTCCTACTTAGTGTAGAGGAAATTCCCCCACTGGACGTGTTCTATAGTCCCCAACATAAAGCAGTGGTGAGGAGACAAAGGAAGAAGATAAAGCTGGAGAATACGCTGTCACAGGACGCTGAACATTTAGACGTCTTATGGAAAGACCCTAACAGCAATCCAATGGAAAATCTCACGAAGTTGTCTCAAATCGCAGGAGCATACGCTTCTGCGACTATCGACAAAGCGTCGGAAGTTCAGCAACTGTTGAGGGAGCAAGAAAACCAGATACAGCTACTACAGCAATAGCTACAACAAACCAATGCTAGCAATGAAGCGTCCAAGCAACTCGAGAAACTACAAGAAAATTTTCGGCAAATGCAGATAAATTATCATAAAAACCTGGACGAAAAAGGAAAGCAGTTGCAGGCTTTACAAGAAATACACAAGGACGAGCCCAAGCTTTCCGAATTCGTTTCAGAGTCTACTAGATTAAATGAGCAACTTCTGTAGCAACAGGAAGAGTTGGGACGAAAAATATCGCAGTGGAGTCACTATTGCAAGCTGAGCGACAAACTCACCAATCAAGTGACAGACCTACGAAGTAACTATGACCAGGTTGACAGACGAGTGACAGAGTATATAGCTTGGCAGGATGGAGAGGAAGGGAAGAGAGCAAATGCACCCAGAATAAATGAAAGCCATAAAGAATTACTCTTTAGCAAGTGGGACGATCAAATCAAGCAGGCAGAACAGGCAACAAAGGCAGCGGCGACACAGGCAAATGTTCTTATAGACTGTGTAAATGAAAATTTACACAGAGCCAACTTAATCACAGAAACTACCCCGGGATACCTACCAAACAAGTCACGAATAGAGGCAGAATGGAAAGAGAAGGCGCAGGAAAAGGGAAAAGCGATCCAGGTTTTGAACAGACTGAATTGGGAGTGCTATTGGGCATACTTAGTCAAGCCACACAGTCAATGGATGACTGTGAAATGCATCACAAACTCAACAGAGAAAGTAGTGCCAGCTCTCATAGATTCTGTTTTCGCAGCCCAGCTTAGCGCAGAAGTCGGCCAACTGACTCTTCTCAAATCCATGCTGAACACTTGCAGTTTCAAAAATCAAATTCAAAAGTAGCTTATTTTTAGTAGTTTGCTGTTTCTTTTGGTTTAGATTAGAAAAAGGACGGTCGTTTGAGAACCGTATCCTACAATTTTGTAAAAAAACTATTATTAGATTTAGGAAGTAGTATTTTAACCCTTCTCATGCATTTAGAGAAGGGTCCGGAGATTTGTCAAAAACTGATCCTCAGAACATGCACTTTTGCACCCTCAGAGGAGGTTTTGATGAATGGATGAATCGAGATTTATTTTTACTTGCATTTTTGATGTCTGCTATTGATGTTGCACTTCTGTACTCTTGGTAGATTTTAGAACAAGTAGAGATAGATCGGTTTTTGCTTGAAGCTTATGGGTAGAAATAGTCATAAATGGTACTTTTATCTCTTGGCAATGTCTACTTATACTCTTTAAGTAATTTACAGTTTCAGTTGTTTATATGTTACTACATGAATATATGGGTTATCATTTGGCACTTTTGTACGTTGGAGTCATATTATTTATGTGTGACATATGAATAGCTTATTATGCGATATGTTGTTCACAACTGTTTTGCTTAACTTCTTATGCAAAGTGGTTTATCTCAAATGGTTTCTTTTCTTATGATAGATGAATGATCTTTATTACCAGTTATTATTCGAAATCTTTTTAGATCGCATAACAGAAGATATACAATCCCCGGTTAGAATAGATTTGATTTGATGTTTGTCACCAAATTACAATAATATAGAGTAAAGTTAAAGAATCTGAATTAGATTAGCTTTAAAAGTACTTTTAGATTAACATTAATCAACTCTACACACACACACACACACCCAAGATCGGGAAACTGGTCCCGTTATCCCCAGTCGGACCCGCTCTACCAAACGGATAAGGAGTTGCCAACCAAGGTCCGGACAGGGTGGGTATCCCCCTTGTTGTTGACCCGATTTTCGGGGCTTCAACACAACCCTTGGTTTATTTTTTGTGTAAAAAAATAAATAAGGCCAAGGTCATGGGACACATATTCCAAGTTGAGGGGTGGAAAAAACATCCTAGTGGGTGTTCATTTGGTTTATGATAGCTAAGAGGAAATTGGAAAAGGCAATGGAAAAGGCTTTGAAAAGGAAAAGTGGCACTAATTGGCATTTTATTTATGGAAATTAGGAGACTCAAAAAGGTGAAAGGTCACAAGTTGCGTGTGAGGATGAAGATGAAGGAAAAATAATGGAAATTGAAGAAAATAAAGGCCTCAATGATAAAAAGGCTTTGAAGAATCAATTCGTAGAATTTTGTCAGTTCAATTTTGGAGATCTCTTTCTCTCACTCTTTGACATAGATCATTCTTAGAGCACTCTAGCAGTGGATCAAGGAAAGAAAATGAAGGAGAAAAAGGAAAACGGAAGCAAAGATCAGGAAAGGAAGAGCAGGATCGAGCATCTACAACAGGATTACTTGTAGGTATAAAATTGCATGTGTGATTTCCTTGGTGGATTTTCCATGCATGGTACATGTATGTGTGTATTTGGTTCTCTTTTTGTCATTGGCATGGAATTTTCTAGGTGTGAAAATGATTTTCAGCCTTGCCTTTCCGTTTTCTAATAGCGATGGTGTAATGGGTTCTCTTTTATTTGGTTAAGTTGGATTGTTGGATGGTTTCGAAAATGTGTCTTTGAAGAAGAACACAAGGCCTAGGAATCCCTTGACCAGGGAAGGTGGGATTTTGGTAAAGCCAAATTTTGTGTACCTCTGTGGGCTTAGGAATCCTCGAATGCTAAATGGTGGGATATATGGTAAATCTTAGAGGTGTGTGCCTTCGATCAGTCCTAGGAATCCTTGACTGGTGAATAGCAAGATATATAGTAAATCTTGGACAGTGGAGTCTCGATTAGGCCTAGGAATCCTCGACCAATGAATGGCAGGATATACGGTAAGTTGTAGTTACTAGGAGACAAGAAAATTCCTCATAGTGTAGGTGGATAGATCCAGAGGCATCCATGCTTTTTTAGGGCCTAGTGATCTGGTGGGGATTGCAGTAAATCCTAAGGAAACCTAGATTAGTTTTTTTGTGAGTCCCACATTCACACTTGGAATATGGCATGAGGGTGATTGGTTGAAATAAAAATTTGGTTTAGCCCAATCTATGATCGGGTGGTTCGTGAAAGTCTCAAACCTAGTTGGATTATGCATTCATTAAGAAGATCTCCGTCTCCTTGGTATTTCATATGTAAATGTATTGGTTCATATGTGATTTGTATGGTTGTTTCATCCTTGTTATTTTTGTTGGTTATGAGTATTTTTTATGACATACTTGATGTATGGATATCATCATGTTTTGATTAGAAATGAATGAATAATGAATGTATGACATAATAGATGATAATTCATCTATTCTGACAAAGAAACAATGCTTCTTTATGAATCTCAGATAAGTATGAGACCCCTATGCTCATATTTCTTATTATGACCTATAGATTACATATTTATGACATGTTTGACGAAATTCCTATCATGGCTAGTACGGGTCAGATCAAGTAATTATTCTAGTGATTGCATTAGTTGCCTTATTCCATTATTCTTTATCGTTTCTGAAATTTTCATGAAGTTCTAGGAAGTGTCCTTAGACCTAGACCTAGAAAAGTGGCTCAGGATCTGGGGTTGCTAGAATAGAACTGACTGAATTATTCCACGGTTGTTGGCATGCTTTGTTGTGGGATTGACTGGAAGGCCTTAGTCGCATGCATGGATTTTCATGGGAGCAGATGAGGGTCTAGATTAGTCAAATATGAATTTGTCTTAGGGGTTGGTCACCTAGAAGCATTGATTAGATCCTAAAGGTTATGTAGTATGTGTGGAAGGTCATAATGGTTTTGTTTTTCTAGTTCCACTTACTTAATTGTACATGGGGAGTTGAATCTCATCATAATATCCTCTCATCACATGTTTACCCCAGTGGATCGGTTAGCTTAGGTAAATGTGGAAGGAGGGTGTTACAGAGTGGTATCATAGAATGGTTCACCCCTTGGACTGGATGGATGAAATGTGCTTGGCATGCATACATGTCATTTGCATATGTGTTCATCATGCTTATGGCCTATGTGCTTGTTATGTATGCATGGTCATGGTCATTGTTGTAGTTGGGTATGCATGGTGGTGGTATTGTTGTTGAATGTGGTCATCATGAATGCATGTCAGTTGTATATGCATTTGTTATGCTGGTCAGTGTCTATATGTTGTTATGTGTGCATTGTCATGTTTATAGTGATGCATGTATGGTAGGCCAAACATGCATTGTGAGGCCATTGTATGTAGTTTGTGTCATTGGGATGCTATTTTTTGTTATGATGTTAATGTGTTGGATGATATTGAGTAGAAGATGTAAATTATTAGAGCGAGGTTGCAGCACTAAAAATCAAGGTAAGAGCAGGTTGCCATATAGGTTTGTATGTTAGCATGCAAGTGTGTTAGTTAATGGAATTTTATAAGCATTATGGTTATGTACATGCTTGTCATTCTATCATTATTGTGGTTACATGTATGATAAATTCTAGTTGATTAGTGTAGTCATATGCACATGTGTCAAATAGTTAGGAAGGATAGTAACTTGTTGTTCTATGCATTATGGTTATATGCATTATGGTCATATGCATGATGGTTATGGTCATTGTACTTACGATATTGATGTTATATGTATCATGCTAATTTGGATTGACCTATGTAGATGATTATGGTTATGACATTCAGGTATGAGTTAATATATTATGATATTATGTCATAGTAATCTAGACTGACTGTGCATATGTGATTTTTATGCATGAAGGAAAATCGTTTATGAGCTTATGAGGTGAACATGTTAGTTGTTTACTTTTATGGATATCATGACATTATTTATGTTTGAGTTGATGTGTTGTGAAGTTATATCATGCTAATCTCGATTGATTGTGGAGACAAGATAGCCTCCCCTAAGATACATTAAGGTAAGAGTTTGATTATGTCGTCTATTTGGTGTTTGAGTGTTTGATTATGTCATCTAGTTGATATATTTAACATGTTATATTTGCAAGTTTTTTTAATTTTTTATTAATCGCATGATGTGAGTATGTGTGTGTAAGATTGCATGAATGAATGGTATTTTTTTAAGATGGTTGTACTAACGCATTATGTGCTGACACAATTGATATGTACTTGAGTGTAAGTGTGTGCTAGTTCTAGTATTATGATTTTGACTATTAGTTGATTAGGACATGGCTGATTAGTCTTGGCAAAGGTTGATTTGAAATTAATAGATATGATGTCTTGATCTTTGGAACATGTGATTGACATATGTGAACAGTTGCAGGGAAACATGCTCGGTATTAGCGCGACAAGGTAATATTTGATTTGTTTATATAACTATCAGTGGGTGATGTGACATTACATAGTAAGACTCGATTACAGCAAGGTAAAAAGGTAAAAGGAAGGAATTGGGTAATAATTCCGTTTGCAATGTTTGGAAACCACAATTCCAAATGAATGAGTGCTTGGAATGAATACAGGAAGTATTCTTAACCTTAATTTTTTCTGACATTATGTAGATATGTGTTATATTTATGAACATGTATTTGACAGGTGTAACATTTGGTTTCTAGTTATAGTTGCATTCATCAAGGAAATTGGAGTCCCTTGAGAGATGGCATGGATGTGTATAGTTACAAGGCATCGTACTTGGCACTGTAAGGTAAGGAACTAATGTATTGTTATGTTTGTTTATACACTAACAGTTATGTGTTTATATAAGTATGATAAAGGGAATTTCATGGCAAAGAAACAACCATGAAATCTTGAAGAAGGCTCAGGTTTAATTTCCCTTGGGGGCATTAGGAAACCATGGGAATTGAGTCATGGTGTCATTGCTAGTTTGTGCTTTCATTCTTTGTGATTTGGTTGCACTTGGTTTGCAGTTTTGTTTATGTTTGGTGCATGATCATGCCACTTCATTTGTGGTCTCATATTATTATTGGTTTTGCATGGTTTTCTTCTTGTTGGCTTTCTTGTTCTTGCCTTTTACGTTTTGAGGGCCTTGGGAATTGGTTTGGGAAAGAGGAAAGTTAATGGATCTCAGGGAGAGTTGAATGAAACCTAGAAATCAATGTAAGGCCTGAACGAAGCTCAGTGCATGAGTAAGGGTGGTCGAAGCCAAGAGTATGATAGTTGGTTGGACTGGTGGGGTTCATTGGGGTAAATGGATGGTGGCGGTATAGTCATGAGAAAGGTAGAGTAAATGGATTTGAGGCTTCAAATGCCTTGGCTATGTTGGGAATTGTTGTTCTCAATGTTGTGCATGTTGTGCATGGATAAAGGGAGTTATCTTAACCTTGACCTTATGGTATCTAGTAAGTATGTTGTGATCATGATTATGTTGATTTCTATATATGTATACATGTATGTATGTATGTATGTATGTATGTATGTATGTATGTCATTTTCTGACAAGATCATGATTATTTTAAGATAATGTTTATATATGTATATGTATGTATGTATCTATGTCATTGTGTGACAGGATTGTCAAGGATCATTCTTGTGGAGAAATGATTGCTTATGCAAGTGAATGGCATGAAGAGGTTCATGGCTATGAGGAATCAAGTGGGAAGAGTAGTTCTAAAAAATATACGAGGTTAGTATCATGTGGTTATGAATTGATATTATGTGATTATACTATGTCTATGTTATGCAGACGTTATGTTGAGGGATACATCAGCGAAATGAAAGCAGTGTGCTTTGCGGCATGTTGGGACAAGCATGGATAAGACACAAGAAGCAAGGTCGTTTGGTAAGGACAATGGGGTCTTAGGATGTGCAGTATTGTTGTTGTGTACATGTAGCATATGTAGTATTGTGTACATATGATGTTATGTGCATGTTGTATATATGGTGTTGTGTGTATATTGCATATGCAGTGTTGGGTACATATGGTGTTGTGTGCATGTTAGATATGCGATGTTGTGTACTGTTGACAGTGTTGGACCTACCAACATTCAGGAGATCACCCCGGTATGAAGTCCCAACTAGACCTCACACCGTTTGGTATGGGAGTCTCATCTAGTATGATGGGCTAGTTGCCATTGTCTTAAGGATTTGCCTCAACTCTTGCTTGTCAGCACTAGAGAGTGGTTTGCTTTTCCTTCGAGAAGTGAGGTTCACATGCCCAGTGAATGCTAGTGTACTTATGTCAATGGTTCCTTCACTGTAAGGGGAGCGGGTGAGAGTGAGTCCCAAGTTGGTTGGGATGAAGTCCCAACTCGGCTAGGAACACACAACACAACAGGATGTGCATAGCTTCCGAAGTATAAGTCCACACGGATGCAGCAGTCACAACACATAAGGTAAGATAACACGTACAAAACTCAACGGATGAGTCTAAGCAAGTTCAACGGTTGTTACAGCAAGATTTATGTGAAAGGTTTGTCTAATTTCTGGGGAGATAGCCACCACAGGCGAGACAACGTTAACATCATATACAACACATTTCCATTAACAAATTATGTATTACAAAAAGTGAAATAGTTCAAGTGTTCAACACAGGTTAAATAAACATGCATTACAAGTGTTCAAGATTAGTCTTACAATAGTTACAATACATGTGTGAAAATGTGTTGGCCTATTAGCAGGCTTCTGAATTAAGCGAAAGTTCCAAGAAACATTGTTACACCATACATCACTAACCTCGTGAGCAGGGCGTTGGAGCCACTACTTACTCCTAAAAGAAAATATTACAGACTGTCTTGGCTATGTGGGAGGAGCCTAGGTGAAAAGTCTTTTCATGCACAAATGAGGGGGTATTTACAGCCAAGGGTAAAACTGACCCTTGTGGTAGTTCGACTACCCTCATGATTGTTTGACTTCCATGCCTTTTCAACTTTTCATGACTCTTTTTACAATAAGTGGGTCTCTTGGACTTCTGCATTACATTACATTTATTGAAAACATAGCCCATAGTAGATATGTGGGAAACATGACTCAACATGACAGTGTTGGTACATTCGTGCTGCTACTCGAGTGCATGTCGATCCACAATGTTGCTAGGTGATGGGTGTCTTCATGGTGTAGCACAACTTCACCTCCGCATGGCAAAGTACGTGGAGTCTTTGATGGCCTTTGGTTCGCTTGATGATGCTTTAGCACGTTGTTCCTTGCTTGCATGTTGGAAGGCTTAAAAGGCTCATCTATTCGCAAAAGGTGCATGTTCGTCCATTCGCCTGTCCGTGAGCACATCTTGCATATTTGCTTGTTCATCCATCCACGAACACATCTTTTCATGATCATCCATTTGCGAGATCATCCCTTCACATGCATCGTTCATTCATCTATTGGTGAACCTATCCTTCTGCATGTGCTCCCTTCATTCATCCCTTTCATTGTCAAGCCTGTTTGTTAGTGTACATGTGCCTGCATTCACTCATGACAAGATGAAATCAAATCCAAAACCCTCCTAGTCTACCATGAAACATGATCATTTCGAATGCAGGTGACTGGGAGAGGTAGCAAGGTTGTAAAGTGGGATGATGGCTTTGGGCAATGCTGATGAAAACTGCACAAGATTCACTGAGTGATGAATATGGGCAATCCAAGTCGACGGTGACTATCTGTGAGGTATGGCTCGGTTGGAAGGAAAAATTGCGCAAATTTTGGGAGGGACATTATAGGCTGCAAGAAGGCAAGGTAGGTAGAATCTGTAAAGTTTCTGAAATGAGTGGGTAACAGGGACTGGAAGGTAAAATTTGTGCAATTTTATGGAGGAACAAGTTGGGCTACAAGGAGGATTAGCAGGCAGAAATTGTGCAGTTTTTGGGAGGAACAGGCTGAGAGCATGGTAGTGAAAACTACACAATTCCTAGAGGGAACTGGACGTTTGATGATGGGTCACTAGGAGCAAAAACTGTGCAATTCCCAAGGGGAACAAGAAGTCAGTTTCTGGGAGATTGGCAACAGAAACTGCGCAATTCCTGGAGGGAATTGACAGTCTGCTGCTAGGAGCTACTAGCGAGGAAAACTACACTGAAGCTAACAGGATGGCCTTCTGATCATCTTTGTGCAGTTTCTTAGCTGAGCAGACTGTTGTCCAGCAGAATGCCTGCTCATGAAAACTGCGCAATTTCCTGTATGAGCAGTCGGTCAACTGTCAGGAGGACTGATAGGGAAAATTGCGCAATTTTATTTGGGAGACAAGGACAGGCACTTGGTGTCTATCTGGCCTATCTACACAATTTCCTCAGTCAGCAGAGCAAGCAAGGTCAGTAGCCTCTACGCAATTTTTGAGGCGATTCAGTCCTGAAGTGGCTGCCAAGTCTGACTGTCTGGGTGGTCAGCATGAAAGTTGAATGGATTGCTTGCGATCAATGTAGCTTGGAAAGACTTGCTAGGTACTTCTATGCTATTGTGGGTGACCATTGATCGAGTCGATGGCACGGTGATGGTCTAGCTATCAGAGGGGAGCCCGGTCATCAAAATTTTAGCAAAATAACTAAGTATGTGAACAATCTAAATATGCATAGGTGATCATGCAAACACACACTCACATGTCTCGATGAGGAGATGACTCAAACCATCCAAACACACATGTTCAACATAACTAACCGACAGTGCAAGTGATAAGCGTGACACTTGTTATTGATTGTTGATTGACCATGACAATGCTTGTGCGACAGTGAATGTGACTCTGTGTGTGAGTGTGATAGATGCTTTCTTAGCAAATACAACAAGTACACACAAAGCAAAGACTTTGAGCATAAACAGAACATGGTCGCAAGCATAACTTAGACACCAACATGCAGAAATTTAAATGAAATGAACAAGCATGGGGGATGTAAAGACTCCCGCGGGCTCATGGAGTGAACTTGAGGGTGTACAATCATCAAGCGAAATTCCCAAGGGAGGCTCTGAAATCAGGTGCAAGCCAAAATTTTGGAGGGTGGTTGTAGTCGCTACAACACTTGGCGACACACTGGTAGAACTCCAGCTTCTTTGTTTTGATTCATTTCTAGCAAAGGGCCTTGGTCTTTGGGGGATCGTTGAATCGCTTTACAGGTTACTTCGGCTTCCCCACTTACCCCACCAACATACATGGTTCACCCTTTTATAACTCAGTCAAACACAATCAAAATTCAAGCTTAGATATCAGTGTTTTGAATCTGGGAAGGGTAGCTTAGCTCGCGAGTAGAAGATTTTCATAGTATAATTTACCATCTCTGGTGTTTCTCCACTGCCAGTAGGCCTAGAAAGTACAACGGTGGAGTCACACAGGAACACACACATTGCTCCACTACGAGCGAGCCTGGTCAATACCCCAGTGGAGTTGCATGCTTCACCTCTTTGCGCATGAAGCCTTTCTCTTCTTTCACCTTTGTATTTTTCCAGAGGACTGTGCATAGGCACTTATTTATTTTTGGGGCAAAAGAGGGATCTTGACTTATTAAGAGCATAAGAGGTTGTTCCTTCAGAGAAACATGTAAGACCTTTGACATAGGTTTGCTCATTTGTATTTTCCCCTTCATCGTTTCTACTAGTTGGATGAGCTTGAACACACAGAGCAGAACGCTAAGTAATATAGGCATGGGGCTTCCCAGTGTGGACACAAGTTCATGGTTCAACCAAAAATTCCCTTGCAGATCGCTGGTATTTTTTGTCAAGACTTCATCGGCTGAAGGTTATAACCAAACACAAAGAAGACGAACACAAGGCTAGCCAAGTGCTGCAGTGTCACAAGTCTCTTCAGATTTCATCCACATACTCTATTCAAAAGCCATAACATAGTAGTTGGTAGCACTTATTTCTGGAAACAAAAATAGTAATATACCAAGCAAACAAAACAAGCGTAAACAAAAATAGTAAGCAAAATCAAACAAACTAAAAAACAAAGATAATAAGCAAAGAAAACAAGATGAAAACAATAGGAAGCAAGTAGACTATGTACATGGCACAGGCACAACCCAGCCTACTGAAGGTAATGCTTGAGGTCTTGGTCATTGAAATGAAGGTTTTCAATCTTCTTGTTAAGTGATTGCAGATGATACATGTGTGGGCCAAGCTTCTCGTGGACCAGTGTAAGTCCACCGGCCTCCGCTATGGAACATGGTGGCATTCAAAAAAACCTTTAAGTGAAAACAACACCACTATTTGAGGTACTTTGCGCAACATGGGCTCAGATGATGGCACGGGGTAGTTTTTTTTATTCTAGGAATGGTTCAACTTTATAAAATCAATGCATAAGAATATTTTCCTGAATTTCTTATGTGCGGAATTTAAATTTGTCAGGCCAAGATGTAACTCCTCAAAATGAGATTGTATTATTCATTTAGGTTATTCATTATTATATACAAGAGGTAGTGGCTATTGAGTTTCATCTCCCGATAACTCTCCATTTTCTCTATTATCTATTTACACTATTTACAATTGTTCACCCAATCCCTATGATTAGGTGTCGACATTCCCCCCTTAATCTGAAGGGATGTTGGTGAGTCCAAGCATCATTTTGAATCTTTCAAGCTTTTCTCTTCCAAGCACTTTGGTGAAGATGTCCGCAATCTTCTCATTAGTGGAAAAATGGTGAAGATGGATTGTTTTGGCCTAAACAAGATGTCCAATCAGATGATATTTTGTATTGATGTGCTTAGTTCGATCATGGAACTTTGGGTTCTTGGCCAACTTTATTGCCGAGGTATTGTCAATCATGAGTGGAGTCGAATGTACTTGTTTTACCTGCAAATCTTCCAGAAGTTTCCTGAGCCACACAATTTCTTTTGTTGCCTCAGCTGCTGCCACATATTCTACCTTTATTGTGGAATCTTCTAGAACTGATTGTTTGCGTGATCTCCAAGAGACAGCTCCTGATCCAAGACTCGTAGCATAACCCGAAGTATATACCCCAGTTTCTTTGTCTCCATCGAAGTCTAAATCAAAGTATCCAATCAAGCTGAAGTCACCCACCTGTGTATACTTGAGTCCAAAGTCTTGATTTCCCTTACTTTAGAAGTCTTTTTGTAGTAGACCAATGCCCTTCACAAGTCTTTTGCATAAACCTGGAGAGAATTCCAACAGCACACGAAATTTCTGGTCTGGTAGTAGTCAGGTAGTTGAGACTTCCTACAAGCTGTCTATACTTTGTTGCATCCTCAAATTATTTTTCCTTCAATGGATGTGAGCTTTAAGTTTTGTTCCATTGGAGTAGTTAGCGGATTACATTCAGCCATACCAAACATGTTCAATAGATCTCAAATGCACTTCTTTTGAGCAAGGAATATGGAATTCGGATGTTGAGTTACTTCAATACGTAATGAAAATAGCCCAAATCAGTCATTTCAAAACCTTTCCTCAATTCCTTCTTTACGGATGCAATGTAGCTCTCATCTTTCCCTCTCATCAAAATATCATCTACATATACCACAAGATATGGAAATTTTTTGCCAACTTTCTTGACAAACAAAGTTGCATCATAAAGATCATAATGTTTGAAATTGAGTTTCAAAAGATGCTTAGCTAGTTTTTCATACCAGGCTCGCGATGCTTATTTGAGGCCATACAAGGATTTCATGAGTTTTCATACTTTATGTTCATGTCCTTTCATAGAAAATCCTTCAGGTTGGGACATAAAAACATTCTGTTTTAGATATCCATTCAAGAAATTTGTTTTTACATCCATTTGATGGACTTTCCAACCGTTTTGAGATGCTAGGGAAAAGAGTGTCTGGATGGTAGCCCATTTTGTTGTGAGGACAAAAGTATCATCATAATAAACCCCTTCCTTTTGTGCAAAACCTTTTTCCACAAGCCTGGCTTTGTGCTTGTCAAGTGAGCCATCAACTTTATACTTGTTCTTGTAGAACCACTTGTAGCCAATTGGTTTGGTTCCAAATGGAGGATCAACCAGCTTCCAAGTGCCATTCCTTATCAAGGCATCATAATCCTTTTGCATTGCTTCTTCCCATCCATTATTAGAAACAACTTCTTTGAAGGAAGTTGGTTCAAAATCCGTAGACAAATTCAATTCACAATCATAATAAACATCCATATCAACAGGTGAATCAGAGTCATCTACATCACCTCCAATTTGCTAGGTTGAATTTCTAGTTCTTGTCTTTCCAACCTCATCACGATGAACGCTTTCAATTGTCTTTGTTAGCCACTTTGGGGGACCTTTCTGAGATGGTCTAGGCTACTCAGTTGATTGAGTTGGTACTGAATAAAGATTGAGTCTCCCAATTCGGTCAATCACATCACTCAAGGTATCATCCGTTGTTGAAGTTTCATGCGGGGGAGAGAGTGCTTCAGAAGAAGATTACACAAGTTGATCAAGTATAGGAATCCCCCCTTCAATATGTGGAATCTAATTATAAAATTCTTGAAAAGATTTTTCATTTGCGAATCTATCCAAGCAATCAAGTTGCCACTCAACAACATTGTCAACTTTGGATGATTCAAGAAAGATTACATCTCTAGGTACAACAAAATTTTTATTGACTTCATCATAGAGATGGTATGCTTTGGAGGTGTTTGAATACCCCAGGAAGATACACTTACAACTCCTTGCACCAAGTTTGTTTCTATGTACCTTTGGTATCGAGGCATAACATGTGGAACCAAAGGCCCTGAAATTACCGAATGAATGTGCCCATACCACATTTCATAAGGAGTCTTGTTTCTAATAGCATTAGATGGACATCTATTCTTTACATATACAACACATAGAACTGCATCAACCCAAAACATCAATTTTACTTTTTTTAAAAATATCATCGAATGCACCATATTTAAGATTGTCTTATTCATTCTTTCAGCGACTCCATTTTGTTGGGGATTATAAGGCACAGTTGTTTGATGTTTGATCCCATGTTGGTGAGGATAGTTTTCAAATTCATTTGAAGTGTATTCTTTTCCATTATCAGTGCAAATAGAGCCAATATGAGATTGTGCATCATTTTCAATCCATGTATGAAAGTTCTTGAGTGTTTGAAAAGCATCATATTTGTTCTTCAATAAATGAACCCAACACATTCTGGTGTAGTCATCAATAAATGTCATCATATATTTATTTCCTTTTGCAGAAGGAACATGCATTGGACCACATAAATCTGAATGAATGAGTTCAAGTTTTCTATGTGCTCTGGAATGGGAACCATGAAAAGATTGTTTGCTATGCTTTCCTAGAATGCAAGCACCACATTGCTTAAGTTTCCTAGGAATTGTAGGCAAACCAGTAACACCATTTTTCTTCAACAAGCAAAGGTTGTCATAGTTTAAGTGTCCAAATCTAGCATGCCATAATAAACTTGATGGAAATGTACCTTATTCATAATGAGAATTGTATGAGAAATGTTTTTCACAACCAGAGGTACCCTGTAGCTTGAGAGGCCTTTCTTCTTCTATCCCCATCATGACAAGTGAGTGGTCTGTGATTTTCTCACCTCAAGCTTGCCATCAAACATATGAATGGAGTGTCCTTGCTGGCGGATGTGGAACAAGGACAACAAGTTTCTCCTCAGTTGTGGGAGATATAAAACATGATGATGAAGAAAGTCTAGAAGACCAGGCAATTTAAGCCTGATTATGCCAAGCCCTGATGGCTTGATTTTTTATTTGTCTGCAAAGTATACTGCTCCATCAACATTGTCAGTCAATTCTTCAAAAAAATATCTTCTAAAAATCATGTGGCAAGTTGCTCCTAAATCAAGCAACCAATAATTTTTCCAAGAAGCAAGTGAAGCATTAAATAAGTCTTCATTTACTCCAATATTACAGTGTGCCACAACATAGTGAGCGGATTCAAGTGCTTTACCTTTCTATTTGTCATTAGTTTTAACTTTGGGTTGGCTTCTTTCCTGCTCAATTCTGTCCCAAGGCAACTTGCATGTGGATGCATCATGTGAATCATCTCTTTTGCAGCATATGCAATGCAAATCTAACTTTTCTCCTTGAGAGCGTCTGCCCCCCTTCCTCTAAAACTGCTTCCTCTTCCTCTTCGACCACCTCTTCCTTTGGAAGAATGTTGAGCAAGATTCTTCTCTCTATGTGTAAGACACACAATCTGTTCAGAAGACTGAGGAGTTGTCTTCTTCCCAAAATCTTTCTCTCTTTCAGCAATTTTTTTCACAAGGGAGTCAAAGGTATATCTTTGAGGTTTCCATTTGCTTGCAATGACTCAAGATAATTTGAGTAAGTGGGATAAAGTGCCTTGAGAAAAGCTATCAGAGGAATGTGCATTCCAACATTAGTGACTTTGATATCATGCATAATAGATTTTACTTCTAATGCAAGAGCAAGAGGATCATCATTTTGTAATTCAAGGATGAACAATTTAATCATGAGTTGAGCTTCAAGTGCAGAGTGTGAGTCATAGATTTCCTTAAGTTTTTGTAAGGCTTCGAAAGCATTTGAAAATGGTGAAATATGGTGACTCACCTCTTCATTTTCTAATGCTGCACTCAATGCATAATCCTTGTTGTTCTTATTTTCTCAAATGGTGAATTCCTTGTCTGAGGTAGGTTGTTATGGTTCTTTGTCTCCATCTCCAACACACACTCCTTTCCATAGCTCATTAAAAATGAGAATGTGTTTGATTTTCCAAGACCACTCAAGATAATTTTCCTTCCCATTGAGGACCACTCCCATAATAGATATTAATGAGCACATTTTAAAAAACTATGAACTGTAAAAAAAAAAAAAAAAAAAAATTACTTATGCTGCCAATGTATAAAATTGTACTTCTGGTGGAGAAAAATACTGTTATGGTGTAAAAATTTTAAAAAACAATTGCACTCTGATATGTAGGATAGAAGGGAAAACACAGTGGTGTAAAAATTTAAAAAACAATTGCACTCTGATATATAGGACAGAACTTCAGAGAACCATGGAATCTCGAGCTAGAAAACTCCTACAACGTACCAAATCAATGAAAAGCAACCAATCTAAATGCAAAGAGAGGCAAAAAACCAATGGGGATGCTAGTTATATGTGAGAGGTTATATCACTATGGAAGGTTATGGCATAAAACTAGGAGTAGATAGGTGTGATGTCACGGGGATATGGAGGGCAACAATGCGTATGAGAGTAGAGAGGCGTGATGCTGAGGGGATATGAAGGGCAATAGTGCATAGGAGAACTGTCGCACTGTGTGAACTTTGCTAGGGAAGGGAGTTGTATTACCAGGAGAGGAGGAGTATTCCCATAGTGTGATGTTGCAGGGAATACTGCTTATGGGAGCAGTGTATTGAAGAGCAAGAAGCACCTAGAGCACTTCAAGAATCGGAACTTCTTCAAGGTAACCACTACTGACGATCTTGTTATCAGGAGACTCACAAGTGGGGATAAGGCTACTGTATTTGCTACAGATGCAATCTTGGCTACATTGATGTGTGTTCCATAGTCTATCTATTCATAAGACATTGTAGTTCAGAAGGTCGGCAACAAGTTGTTCTTTAATAAGAGAGATGGGTCTCATCTGGAAGGGGTGAACTAAACAATGCGGTATAGCCAAATGACACAACATATAGAGTTAAATAAGCTCATATTCTCTGTTTTACCCAAAATGATCTAATACCCATGGAAAATTCCAATGCATATGCAACTACAAAAATACGTTGGAGTATCTTAGGTATGGAGGTATAGACCAATGTTCGGGCCAACCTTCAGGCAGCATTCAGGAATAAAAAATGCATATGACAGTGTATAGAAGGTGGGTTCAGGCCTCAAGAACATCGCAGAGGTGTCAGTTCTCCAAAATAGGCAGAACATAGGCAGAAGGGAGTTACAAGAGCATACTGGAATGCCAAAAATGGAGCTGTCTCTGATACCATGTCAGGCCAGGAGGTAACTCCTAAAAAATGATATTGTATTATACATTTAGGTTGTTCATTATTATATATAAGAGGCAGTCACTGTTGAGTTTCATCTCCCAATGACTCTCCATTTTCTCTATTATTTTTTTACACTATTTACAGTTGTTCACCCAATCCCCATGATTAGGTGTCAACAAAATTATAAAACCAAGTATGATGATGAAATTTGCAAGTAATCCAATCATCTATAATGTTAGTCAATTTTTCCTATATAAGGAGTGCAAACAACATATGTGTTTTACTTGGTCTTTGCTGCAATGGCTTGTCTCCTCCTTTACCTGGAATCCTCTGTTGAATTGCTCGCGTATAGTGTGTACTCAGGTCATCATCTACTCGTGTAGACCCATCCATGCACTGTTGAGTCAAGCAGTCAAAGATTTTTCATTGTTGCTGTGTGTAGCTTATACCAAGATTGGCCATTTTCGAATCATGATAGGTTCTCAGGTTGCTTTGTTTGTTCATAGTGGTGGTCTTGTGGGTCTTGTTGTTTCTCATCCCTTGCCAAAAATTCTGCAAACCATGGAGCTTGTTGAGGGAAACCACACTCTCTGGAATGAGGTTGCCTTTCTTTCCCATGGCTGCAGTTTCCAAGGGTTGCTCATACTTACCTTCATCAATTGTTATGTACTTAAAAGCATCAACATTGTTCGTGGGATAAATATCACTTTGACTGTGGCCGCATTGAGGTTGATGGTCTTCTATAAGCTCAACATGAGTACTTCATACTCAACAATGTTTTTTGTGCACTCGAACTTCAAGAAGCTTGAAATCATGCATTTTCTATTGTTCTGGGTGACTGAGATACACTCGATTCTTGAGCTGTCATGTTTCCTTCATTCGTTAAAATCCATGGCCCAAGACTTGTCTATACACGGACCGTTTGGCATGCTAGTATTGTTGTTACTATTATTGTTGCTACTACCACTACTATTGGTACAATGAACTATACAAGTTTCATTACCATCAATTGGGCAAGGAAGGAGTCACAACTGCATGTCCAATGAGGTTGGAGCTGGTCGTGCAAGATATTACTCCAATGTTGTTTCCAGAAGGCAGTTACCAAACATGAGTTATGCGAAGGCCAATGGTTCATTCTCATCATTAAGGGAAGTGACATTGTGTTTCATGTACCTCTCGGATAACACCCAGATTTGGTTGCATTTGCCCTTGTACGAAAGCCACATGTGAGACCAGTCTATAGCAAAATATCCATCTAGCTTGCTGGAGCAGTCTCTGCTCAGTAATAAACCATATGCTTCTGGTATCTCCATAACATCTATGTTGATGCATTGGTGGACTCCACTGTCATGAGATAGTTGGATGATCACATCTCGCA
The DNA here is from genome assembly GCA_000404065.3 of Pinus taeda. Lineage (NCBI taxonomy): Eukaryota > Viridiplantae > Streptophyta > Pinopsida > Pinales > Pinaceae > Pinus > Pinus taeda. The sequence continues at coordinate 56,870 of APFE031304087.1, read as the reverse complement.
GTTCACCAATGGCTGGTACTGATGTTCGATCAAGTTGGATTATTCGTGCAGATGTCTCGCTCCATTGTGCATTAATCTTCCTAACAATGGAGAGTGGCATGACATTGGCTTCTACGCCAGAATCAACCATGCATTTGTGAACATTGTAGTTAAAAAATTCAAATGAAAGTAGGAATGGGGGGCAACCTAAGTTTGCTTCTTCCATCCGGATTGTATTGACCACAGTGGAAAGTGATCAAGGAGGTGTGCTTTCTACCTTGCTGGTAGAGGTTGCGATCTCCATTGATGTTTGTCCCAATGCACGCAACAAGATATCTCACTAACTCTGGACCTTGGCTAACTCGAACAAGCTAATTTTCACTCGAGTTTTCTTCATGTCATCAATAATTTTGTAGTCCAAAGGTGGTAGACTCACTGAGGTGTCTGGGGTGGAACAAATGTTCGTGTTGTCGGCGGAGTGTTTTGAAACTTGCTGCTCATGGATGTACTTTTATCCATCATTGTCTTCCTGGACTTGCTTTGTGTTTTCTGCTTTGGGTTAGCCAGTGGATTGGCCTTATTCATTAGTAGCTTCACCTTCTCTTGCATTTCCCCAAGTGTAGGGGGAGCCCCTTTACTCCTAAGATTGTAATGATCAATTTTCTTTTGGAGCTGCTTCTCAGTGTTCATCTTCAACATTGCTTGCGAGCAATGAAATGTGTTCACCACATGCCCAGAACTTGATCTTTCATCAGATGCAACCTTTTCATCATCGTCAGTGTCTTCGAGCTGCTCCTACATATTGATTTCCACATCAAGTGTATGACTGCAAATAGAGTTGATTACTTGCTTCCAATCTGAACAAGAGTTCTCGGGGTGATGTTCTTCGTGGAAGGAATAGAACTTAGGATCTCTGCACTGTTCGAGTTGGAACAGAGGCTTCTACACAATTTTTGAAGCGAACTGGTTGCTGCTTGATGAGCTATTTGCATGTATTTGTCTAGGTGGATGGCTGCTTGCAAATGTGTTTGTTTTCCATTGCTTGAACTTGGACACTTTCGTGGTCAAGTTCTTGACAAGGCGAGTGAGGGTCTCAATATCAGTCGCATCCTTGTCTCTGCACTTGCTCGCCATTGCTTGGGACTTCCTGCTTTCATCCTTGGATTCCTTCATTGATTCTTCATCCTTGATGACTCTGATTGCATGCAAGTCTTTCTTAATAGCAATAGCCTCTTCCCAACTTTCCAACAGTGTTGGTTTCACAACTTACTTGACGAACTTCACAATGTTGGTTGGCAGTGTGGACATGTAATAATCAACAGTGATGGAGTCATGAAATTTAATGTCTGCTACAAACTTGTTCAGAATACATGTAAACCTTTGATTGAAGTCTTTTACTTTTTATTTTCCCTCCATCTTGAGGTTTCCCAACTCTTTGAGAAACATGGCTGGGGTTTTGTCATCAAAAAACTTCTCTAGGAACATGCGTTTGAAAGCACCCAAGTTTTGTATAGAGTTCGGTGGAAGGTTGTGATACCATGTAGCTGACTGACCATCCAAGGTACATGGGAACAATCTACATGCTATTTCGTCAAACCATATCTCAAGGGTCTACAGTTGTAGGTAGAAGTTGTCGAAGTGGCCTTCCGCCTTCACCGTACTATCAGGGTTGAACTTGATGTTCATTCTCTCTGCTTGCTTTGACATCTTGTACAGAACAACTAGGAGAACCAATGGTCCCTAAGTCATCCATTCAAGATTTGGGTCTGCCATCTCTTCTTCCTCTTCATCCTCTTCCTCTCTTTCAGAGTCTAATGGTTCCAGCTCTGAGTCTGTCAGTTCGTCTCTGCCTTTGCCTCCTCGGCTACCTTACCCTCTGCCTCCTGTACCAAAGTGTGAACCTAAGATCACAAGAGTGTCTTGTTAACCTTGCTAGGAGACCAGAGGTTCCTCTCCATCTTCAATAGCTTCGGCCAGACCTTCAAGAGTGGCAAGGACTTCTTCTTCCATTAATGATACAAAAACTCCTATGGGAGGGCCTTTTGACTTCCTTGACACGTATGGAAGATGTTGTATGCATGGGATCAATCCCACTGCTTTTGCGAACTGGCGAGTGATGGGATGGATAGAGTGAAGTTGATGATACGGAACCTCATTTTTAATCCTAGGAGGTGAGGAGTAACCAACTGCAAATTTGTGTGTAGGTGAGAGGGAGTATGAGTTACTACCTTGACCAAATGTTTGATGAATGAGTGTGAGGGGATTTTCATCCATATTCAATTGGTTTCCCTCCTTCTAGAGCCAAAATTGTTGACGGTGCTAGACCCACCAACATTCATGGCATTACCCTGATATGAAGTCGCAACTAGACCTCACACCATTTGGTGTGGGAGTCCCATCTGGTATGATGGCCCGGTTGTCATTGTCTTAAGGATTTGCCTCAACTCTTGCTTGTCAACACAGGAGAGTGGTCTACTTTGCCTCCAAGAAGTGAGGTTCTCATGCCTTGTGAATGCTAGTGTACTTGTGTCAATAGTTCTTTCACTGTAAGGGGAGATGGTGAGAGTGAGTCCCAAGTTGGTTGGGATGAAGTCCCAACTCGGCTAGGAACACACAACACAACAAGACGTACATAGCTTCCGAAAGAGCAATCGACACGAATGTGGAGGTCACAACACATAAGGTAAGATAACACGTACAACACTCATTGGAGGAGTCTAAACAAGTGCAATGGTTGTTACATCAAGATTTATGTGAAAGGTCTATCTGATGTCTGGGGAGATAGCAACCATGGGCGAAACTGCGTTAACATCATATACAACACATTTCCAGTAACATATTATGTATTACAACAAGTGAAATAGTTCAAGTGTTCAACATAGGTTAAAGCAACATGCGTTACAAGTGTTCAAGATTAGTCTTACAACAGTTACAATACATGTGTGAAAACATGATGGCCTGTTAGTAGGCTTTTGAATTAAGCAAAAGTTCCAAGACACATCATTACACCATACATCACTAACCCTGTGAGCGAGGCATTGGAGCCACTACTTACTCCTCAAAGAAACGATTACAGACTCTCTTGGCTATGTGGTAGGAGCCGAGGTGAAAATTCCTTTCATGTACAAATGAGGGGGTATCTATAGTTAAGGGTGAAACTAACCCTTGTGGCTATTCGACTACCCTCATGAATGTTTGACCTCCACGACATTTTGAATTTGCATGACTCTTTGTACAACAAGTGGGTCTCTTGGACTTCCACGTTACATTACATTGATTGACAACATAGCCCATAGTAGATATGTGGGTGACATGACTCGACATGACAGTGATGGTACATTCGTGCTACTACTAGAGTGCATGTCGAGCCATAGTGTTGTTAGGCGATGGGTGTCTTCACGGTGTAGCACATATTCACCTACGCATGGAAAAGTGCACAGAGTCTTCAATGGTCTTTGGTTCGCTTGATGATGCTTTGGCACGTTGTTCCTTGCTTGCATGTTGGAAGGCTTGACAGACTCATCTGTTTGTGAAAGGTTCATGTTCATCTGTTCATCCATCGTGAGCACATATTGCATGTTTGATCGTTTGTTCATCTGCAAACACATATTTTCATGATCATCTATTCGTGAGCTCATCTCTTTGCATGCATCGTTCATTCATCCGTTGGTGAACCTGTCCTTCTGCATGTGCTCCCATTGTTCATCCCTTTCATTGTCATGCCATGTTTGTTAAAGTACCTATGCTTGAAGTCACTCATGATGAGATGACATCAAATCCAAAACCCTCCTATTCTACCATGACACGTGATCATTTCAAATGCAGGTGACCAGGAGAGGCAACAAGGTTGTGAAATGGGATGATGGCTCCGGGCACTATTGATGAAAATTGTGCAAGATTCATTGAGTGATGAAGATGGGTAATCCAAGTCGAGAGTGACTTTCTGTGAGGTTTGGCTCGGATGAAAAATCGCATAAATTTTGGGAGGGACATTCCAGGTTGTAGGAAGGAAAGGTAGGTATAATCTGTACAGTTTCTAGAGCGAGTGGGTAGCAAGGGTCGGAAGGAAAAATTTGTGCAATTTTCTGGAGGAACAAGTCGGGCTGCAAGAATGATCAGCAGGCATAAATTGTGTAGCTTTTGGGAGGAACTGTCTGGGAGCCTGGAAATCAAAGTTGTGTAACTCCCAGAGGGAACTGGCAGTTGCTTGTTGGTTCACTGGCAGCAGAAACTGTGTAATTCCCAAGGGGAATAGGTAGTCAGCTGCTGGAGCTTGGCAGCAGAAACTACGCAATTCCTGGAGGGAACTAGTAGTCTGCTGCTAGGTGTTGTTGGTGAGGAAAACTGCACTGAGGCTGACAGGCTGACTTGCTAACTATCTCTAAACAGTTTCTAAGTTGAGCAGACTATTGTCTAGTAGAAGTCTTGCTCATGAAAATTGCGTAATTTCTTGGATGAGTAGTTGGTCGACTATCGAGAGGACTGACTGGAAAATCTACGTAATTTTCTGAGGGAGACGGGGACAGGAACTTGGTGTCTGTCCAACCTGTGTGCACAATTTCCTCAGTCAGTAAAGAGGGCAAGGTCAGTAGCCTATGCGCAATTTTTTTAAGGGAGTCAGTCTCGGGGTGGCTATCAGGTTTGATTATCTGGGTGGTTAGCATGAAATTTGATTGGATTGCTTGCGATTAACGCAGCTTGGAAAGACTTGTTAGGTAATTTTGCACTATTCTGGGTAACCGTCGATCAATTCGATGGCGAGGTGATGGTCAGGCTATCATAGGGGAGTCTGGTCGTCAGAACTTTGGAAAAATGACTAAGTGTGTGAACGATCAAAATATGCATAGGTGATCATGCAAACACACGCTCACATGTCTCGATGACAAGATGACTCAAACCATCCAGACACATATGTTCAACATAACTGACTAACGATGCAAGCGACAAGCACGTCACTCATGATTGATCGTTGATTGACCATGATGAAACTTGTGCAACGGTGAATGTGACTCTGTGTGTGAGTGCGATAGATGCTTTCATAGCGAACACAACAAGTATACATGAAGTGAAGAGTTTGAGCATAAACAAAACATGGTCACAAGCATGACCTAGACACCAATATGTAGAAATTTGAATGAAATGAATAAGCACGGCAAATGTAAAGACTCCCATGGGCTCACAGAGTGAACCTGAGGATGTGCAGTCATCAAGCAAAATTCCCAAAGGAGGATCCAAAATTAGGTGCAGGCCAAAATTTTGGAGGGTGGTTGTAGCCGCTACAACATGCATATATGGTGCTTTGTGTATGTTGCATATGTGGTGTTGTGTACATATGGTGTGGTGTGCATGTTGTACATATGGTGCTATGTACATGTGGTGTTATTTGTGTGATTGTACATGTGATGTTGTGCACATGTGGTGCCATGTATACGTTGTACATGGGGTGTTGTGTGCAGGTGGTTTTGTGTACATGTCATGCATGTGGTGTTGTGTACATATTACGAATGTGGTGTTGTATACACATTGTGCAGGGGGTGTTGTGTACATGTGGTGTTGTGTACATGTTTTGCAAGTGGTCTTGTGTACAAGTGGTACTGTGTACATTTTGTACATGTGGTATTGTTGTACATTTGGTATTGTGTGCATGTCGTACATGTTGTGTTGTGCACATGTCATATTGGGTGCATGTTGTACAAGTTGTTTTGTGTAGGTGTGGTACTATGTATGTGCATTACGTAGTCTTGGTATCGTGACATGCGTATTCGTTGTGTTGTACTTTGTGTATGTATATGTATTTTGTTGTACATTAGGTGTAGGTGTATGTATTGTGTTGTGTTGTACACCGAGTGTAGGTGTATGTATTGTGTTGTGTTGTACACTGGGTCTATGATACGATTTGGATATTAAATTAAGGAGAAAAGGTATTACAGACTCATGTGTAGGAATTCCTATATTACTTAGTGCAATGGATTGAAAAGATTGCAAATAATACAGACATTTAACAATTGGAAAACATAACAATTCTACACATCAACACAACAAATAATCAAGGAGTTCACCAGACTTCTTGGCTATGTCCCCTGATCCATCTTTTAGTGTCGACCTCTATATTATGTCTTCAAGAACAGAGTTTATAGGTGTGAGCTGAATCAGAGCCATAACACAACAACAGTGATATTACATAGGGATTTCACTTAAAAACCTCGAGTCTAAAGAGTGCACAGACTCTCCCTCTTAGTGCCTCTGATCAACTGTTCGTAGCTATGTGTTTTCTCTGACTCTCTCTCTCCCCTCTGTCTCTTAACTTTGACTTGTTTCTATTCTATTATGGGATGGATTTTTAAGTCTATCGGCCCTATCTGTTCACCTTCCCTCTTCGAGCTCTCTGTCTTCCTCTTCTATCTGTTCACCTTCCTTTTGTCATTGGACACGTCTTGTTAAGACAAAATGCTTAAAGCACAAGAACTCCTTTGTATTTTTATTTTATAATGGAAATACACCAAAACACAAAAAAAACCCAACAAAACACTACATATTGGATCTCAAATTTTATATTTTCGTATCTATAATCTTCTCGGGTCCGTATTTTATCACTGTCGCAAGCCCACAATTGATCTGCCTTCAATCGGACGGTTCACAACCAACTAGATCGTGCCTTCTTCACCATCCGATCAGTGATCGCTAATCCAACGACTGACATCCATTTCGAGTGGCCCACTTGCACAGAGATTACTCGCCCGAAAAAGCAGTTCTCTCTCTCCTGCAGCATGCTACATGTCGACCAGTGTATGGAATCTGGTGGAGCCTCTCCAATATCACTTACCACCTGAAGCCCGCCTAAAATACTGTTTACCACAGAACTCAAATTATATAAAGCCGTATTTATAAACCTTTTGGGTTCGTGCATATCGTGTAGTCTTTGGCCTACTGATTAAGTCCTCCTCTTTGGAATCTACGACGCGATATACGTGGTCTCCATCGTTGATCTGCGCGCTGATCCGACGGTCCACGTTACATCGTTGGATCACAATCGCATTTCCCTTAGGGTTGTCTCTGATACACTCCATTGGCCTCCACTGATGTGATATCATTGATTTATTCTGGACTGTTGATCTGGCCAATCTAATGGCTCCAGTGCAACATTACTTCAACCTTCTTTTTACTCTATTTTCCGCCATTCTTAGTGTTTTTCTTCTGCGATAGTTTTTTCTGATAGTATATAGATATGAAGACTTAGAATTAGAGGTTTGATACAATATCCATTTTAGATCACGCCTTCCCACTAAAAAGCTTTTGGACCACCTAAAGTTGGTTTTAGGCATTGATTAAGCGAGGATACAGTTCCCTCACCTGTCCAATTTCTATCCATCATGCCTTGCTTGGATTTGAACCTTTAAGTCCTACTCTCAGGTACTCAACATCCCCTTGACGCGTAGTTCTTACCTTCCTGTCCAGAACTATGTCCTCTTGTAACTCATTGAGATACTCAGGCAACAAATCCCCAATAGAAGGCAACTGACTTTGCTCTTTAGGATCTTCAATCAATGAAGGTTCATACAATCTCAAGTTTTCTGTATTAACAACTAAATATATCTACATATAAGCTGGTAAATCAAGGCAAAAAGCATTTTCACCAATTTTATCAAGTATCTTGAAAGGTCCATACCTTATTGGTTTTAGCTTCTTACCTTCACCCTGCATTCTATCTTTGCTGATGTACAGCCAGACTTGATCACCAACTTGGAAACTATGCTCAACTCGATGCTTATCATGTCTTTCCTTGTACTTGGCTTGACTTCTTTCCAACTGTTCTTGTACTGCCTGGTGAATTTCCTGGATTTGTTTAATGAACTTGGTTGCTTTGTCCACATCACTATGTCCATCAACTGTTATGTCTTTACCAAAGACAAAATCCAAGGGAGACTTTGGTATAAAACCAAACAAGTCTCAAAAAGAGATCTCTGAGTAGAAGAGTGCTTGGCACGGTTGTAAGCATGCTGCACATAACACAAATGCTCATCCCAAAGCTTGGGATACTTGTTGCAATAGCCTCTGAGAAAATGGATCACTGTCCTATTGACCACTTCTGTCTGACCATCTGTTTGTGGATGAAATGTTGTGCTCTTCTTCAACCTAGTGTCCATCAACTCCCATAGATCTGACCAAAACTTCCCAACAAATCGAGAATCTCGATTAGATACAATAGAAGTGGGTAACCCAAAATGAACCCATACATTCTAAAAGAAAAACTTTGTTGTTTGTTTAGTTGTAGCCTAATTGTTACATGGTATCAAAATACACATTTTACTGAACCTATCCACAACAACATACAAATAATCATGACCTTTCCTAGATTTTGGCAATCCCCCAACAATATCCATGGAAACACTTTCCCATGGACGAGAAGGAATTGGAAGTGGAGTGTACAAGCCTAATTTCCTATTATTGGGCTCGCTTGTAGCACACATATTACACCCTTTGATATATCTAGAAATTGTCTCATGCATGCTTGGCTAATAACAGAATCTTTGCAATTATGCAACTATTTTACTTACACCAAAATGACCTGATATGAGAGAAGTATGTGCTTATTGAATTATGTTAATTATTTCAGTTTGTGGAATGCATAACTTTCCCAAATGATATAAGAGTTGGTCCTTTACATAATAATCCAATTCTTCTACTTTCTTGCCATGACTTAAAGTTGCATATACATCTTTAAAATCTACATCTTGAGCATATCGTTCAATGTAACTTTCATGCATTATTGAGTTATGATTAAGTATAGTAGATGCATTTATGATTGGTCTTGATAACATGTTTGCAATCTTATTGTGTATGCCCTTCTTATATCTGATGACAAGATGAAATTGTTGTAGAAAACCCATCCACCTATAATGTATTGATTGTTGCAATTTAGTTTGTGAGTGCAAATATTGAAGTGGTTGATGATCTGTATGTATGATTGTTTCTTTACCCATTAGGTAATGTTTCCACTTTTTCACACTTTGTACTAATGCATACAATTCTTTATCATATGTGGGATAATTAATTACTGCAGAAGGAAATGTCTCAGAATGATAGCATATCGGTTTTCCGTGTTGCATCAACACTGCTCCCATGGCATAGTCAGTGGCATCTATCTCAATCTCAAATGGATGTTGAAGCTCTGGCAGTGCTAGTACTAGTGTTGTACTAATTTTCTCTTTTAAGGTGTCAAAGGATTTCTATCGTTTGCCTCCCCACTTAAACACATGTTTCAATCCCGTTAAAGCATAATGGAGCTACAATCAAAGAAAAGTTAGCAATAAACTTTCTCCAGTATTGTGTTGCCCCTAGGAAACTCCTAACCTCTGTAGTAGATTTGGGTTAGGCCAGTTCACAATGACTTCAACCTTAGAGGGATCTATCTTCAATTCACCACCCCCTACAATATAACCCAAATAATTTAAAGATATTCTGCCAAATTCACATTTTGACAGTTTTACATAGAGATTTTCTCTTTTTAAAACATCTAAAGTTTGCTTCACATGCTTTACATGGTCTTCCCATGTCTTACTAAAAACAAGAATGTCATCTAAATAAAAAATTACAAATTCATCAATAAATGGTCTGAGTACATCATTCATAACTCTCATAAATGTAGCAGGAGATATAGTTAAGCCAAAAGGCATAACCAACCATTCATAAAGTCCTTGCTTTGTCTTGAAAGTAGTCTTCCATGCATCCTGTTCTGCAACTGTGACCTGATGATAACCACTTTGCAAGTCTAACTTAGAAAAGTAAACTGCTTCTTTCAATTGATCTAATAAACCATCAATACAAGGAAGAGGATAACAATTCTTGATCATTATTTTATTTAGTGCTCTATAATCAATGCACATTCTCCATGAACCATCTTTCTTTCACACCAGCACGATTGGAGATCCACATGGTGGTGTGCTTGGTCGTATAAACCCTTTATCGAGCAACTTTTGTACCTACTTCTTTATCTCTACATTCTCTAAAGCTGGCAACCTGTACATTCCAATGTTAGGTAATGAAGCATCTTGCTGCAAATAAATATCATGTACTATTTTTTGCCTGGGTGGCAGACCTTTAGGTTCTTGAAATAGAACATCATACTCTGAAACAAATTTAACTAAATCAGATTTCTGTTTAGAATCACAACCTTCAAATGCATTGGATTTTTCAAGATCCTTTTCCTTTACAACCATTAGTAAAAATTGCTTACTTGAATTCACAATTCTTTTCATCTGCCCTAAGTTTATGAGAGAATAGTTACCTTTGAGTTTATGAGCTCTTACAATGTATTATATTCCATTTTTAGTGAGTTGATACTTATTCTCAACTCTATAGAAAATAGCTTTCCTATCATACAAATATGGACTTCCCAAAACAATACCACATATATCCAATGGAACTATATCTAACTCAACCTCATTTACAAATGTTGATCCAATAGCAAACCTAAGTTTACATTGTCTCGTTACTTGTAGCTTTGTTTTATCACACACCCAACCTAATGGATATGGATTCTCATGAGGTTTTGTTTGTAATCCCAACTTCTTTACAATTGTTTCAGAAATAAAATTTACTTGTGATCCACTATCAAAAAAAGTATCAATCTTATTGTGCTTGGAAATTACTCTAATACAAAAAAGCTCATTTCTTTCCCTCTCATTATTTTCATTATCAACAGATTGTGCAGAATTACTTGTGGATGCTTCAGAATATTTACCTTTAATATATGTGGCTGCAACTGTTGTTCCATTGCCTAAATTTGGTCCCAAGTCCTGCTAAATAGCAACAGCATTCTTTCTCTCCTTTCCTCCGAACTTCTTAGGTTTCCATTCTAGATGAAAAGACCAGTAGTGTGCCTAATCGTGTCCTTGTTTCTGACAATGAGTGCATGAAGGTTTATCCTCCTTTACAGTGTTTTCTTTCCTCTCCTTCCATTTCAGTTTCTTCTCTTCCTTATTCTTTCTTACAGAATATTTAGATGATTTCCCAACCTCTAGGTTTATATTCTTACCTCTAGCTTCTAGATGTGTGGCTTGAACTGATACATCATCTAAGCTAGTGGGATTAAACATAAGAATAGTATGCTTAAAATAGCTACGAAGACAACCTATATACTTCAATAAATTCTTATGTGAATCTAATGATATACCTAGAGTTAAAGCTCTTTTCTTGAATCCCTAAGTATAACTCTATACACTTTGACCCTTCAATTGACGAAGAGTTTACCAACTCATCATTTCCTATTGCATGTAAGCTAAAGGATAGAATTTCTTTTTGATGGCAGAAACAAATTCATTCCAGGTAGAAATGATTTTACCATGTTTTTGTAGATCAGCTTGTGTCTTGCCTTCCCACCATACTAGTGCATTTCCTCCAAGTCAAAGACTAACCGAGTAAATCTTCTTCTTTTCTGAATCAACACTCTGTACCCTGCAATATACATCAATTTTTCTTATCCAATTATCTAGCTTTTCTGCATTGAGTTCTCCATCATAAATTGGCAAATCAAACTTCACATCTAATTTGAATAAGGAAGTTTTCTTATTCTTCTTAGAAGAGCTAGTGTTATGCGAAGAAGATGATGAGGAAGATGAAGGTGTTGATGGAGGAGATGGTGGAGGAGGCATTTCCCCTTTCTCTTTGCCTTCTGGAGGGGCAACTAGAAAAGGTTCCTCTGCTCCTTTGTCTGGTTTAGGTGTTGAAGTGCTTTCACCTCAACCCTTCTTTCCAGATACATCTCTTCCACCATGGCTCAAAGTGTCTTAAAAATTTCTACAAATTGAGATTCTAATCCCAATGGAGCTTCTTTTGTCATTTTCCTCTAATAATAGACTCTTCCAATATCTGGATTAGCCTCAACAAGTTCTCCTTCTCCTAGTCTAAGCTTTAATCTAGTGAGCATTCAAAATCTAGCACAAGCTTGTCTAACCTTAACAAAACCAAATGTTATTATACCACTTTATCTGATTTCGATATTAAATTAAGGAGAAAAGGTATTATAGACTCATGTGTAGGAATGCCTATATTACTTAGTGAAATGGATCGAAAAGATTGTGAATAATACAGATATTTAACAATTGGAAAACATAACAATTCTACACCTCAACACAGCAAATAATCAAGGAGTTCACCAGACTTCCTGGCTACATCTCCTGGTCCAGCTTTCAGTGTCGGCCTCTATATTATGTCTTCAAGAACAAAGTTAACAAGTGTGAGCTCAATCAGATCCATAACACAACAACAGTGATATTACACAGGGATTTCACTCAAAAACCTCGAGTCTAAAGAATGCACAAACTCTCCCTCTTAGTGCCTTTGATCAACTGTTCGCAGCTGTGTGTTTTCTCTGACTCTCTATCTCCCCTCTGTCTCTTAACTCCAACTTGTTTTTGTTCTGTTATGGCATGGATTTTTAATCCTCTCGGCCCTATCTGTTCACCTTCCCTCTTTGGGCTCTCTATCTTCCTCTTTTGTTCGTTCACCTTCCTTTCGACGTTGAACACTTCTTGTTAAGACAAAACGCTTAAAGCATAAGAACTCCTTTGTATTTTGATTTTATAATGGAAATACACCAAAACACAAAAAAAAACTCAACAAAACACTGCATATCAAATTTCAAATTTTATAGTGTCGTATCTATAATCCTCTCGAGTTCGTGTTTTATCGTTGTTCCAAGCCCACTGTTGATCTGCCTTCAATTGGATGGTTCGCATCCAACCTGATCATCCAACTAGCTTGTGCCTTCTTCACCATCTGATTCGTGATCGCTAAGCCAACTACTGACGACCATTTCGGGTGGCCCACTTGCATAGATATTACCTGCCCAAAAAAGCGGTTCTTTCTCTCCTACAGCGTGCTACATGTCAGCCAGTTTATGGAATCGAGCGGAGCCTCTCCAATACCACTTACCACCTGAAGCCAGCCCGAAATACTATTTACCACAGAACTCAAATACTATTTCGGGTCTGTGCATATCACATAGTCTTCGGCCTGCTAGTTAAGTCCTCCCCTTTGGAATTTGCGATGCGATATACGTGGTCTCTGCCGTTGATCTGTGCGCCGATTCGACGGTCCACATTACATCGCTGGATTACAATCACATTTCCCTTAGGGCTCTCTCTGATACATTCTGCTGGCCTCCGCCGATGTGATATTGTCGATTTAGTTCGGACCGTTGATCTAGCCGATCCGACAACTCTAGTGCAACGTTACTTCAACCTTCACTTTACTCTGTTTTCTGCCATTCTTAGTGTTTTTCTTCTGTGATAGTGTTTTCTGATAGTATATATATATGAAGATTTAGACTTAGAGGTTTGATACAAGATCCATTTTCGATCGGTCTAGGTGTATGTGTTGTGTTGTACACTTATTGTAGGAGTATGTGTTATATGTCGGGTGTAGGTGCATGTTTTGTGTGGAATTATATGTCGTGTGTGGTTGTATTTGTGTGATGCATATTATGTGTATGTGTATGTGCTTTAAGAGAATGCATTGGGTGTTTTTCGGGTGTGGAAACTGATAGGTGTGCATATGGAAAGGACAAAGGATAAAGGTAGAAGCTAAGGATTGATTAAAGGAGAAGTATTAGTATTTTATTTCATTTTTGTTATCTATGTGTTCTATGATTCTTGTTTATGATGGTTACAAGTGATCTATGATTTTTATTATTATGGTTACATTTTGAGCTAACCATATGTGATATGTTTATACATGATGATTTGGTCAAAGATGCTAGTTTGACTTGTTGTGATAGGAAGTGAAAAAAATTGCAAGTGTACCTCATTAATGAGCTACCAATGAGGTATGATTTGAATTTATTCTAATTCATTTTGAGTCTAATGGAAATTAAGTGATTGGTACATGACAACATGGAAAATGCCCGAGTTGGGTGGTTGAAATTGATTGCAAGAATTAGCGACAACGGAAAAAGGAATTGGAACACATAGCAGTATGTTGGTAAAGAATTCAAGAGCAAGGCCATTGTTGGACACTAGTACCCAGTAGTATCTGTTGATTTCCATGAGCATGTTATGACTGATATGATGGTTTTGACGTAGGGATATGCCTTATTTTTTGTACCTTTTTATGTGAGGAAACCCTTCCAAGGGATGGATTGCCCGGGAAAGGGGATGTTGGGGAACTTGGAAGGTGAGTGACTGTATGAAAGGGGGTGACCAGATTTCTCGAGGGACTATGTAGCAGAGAAGGGAAGTTTAGGGATGGATTTGTTTAGTCATTAGCATTTCTAGATGGAATCAAATGCACATTGGGAGTGTGCCCAGGAACAATGAGCTGGTAATTTTTCACTTAGAGGACAAGGGGCACAGGATTGTTACACTAGACATTGGATGCAACTTTGAATTTGACAGTGGATTCTGGACTTCCTAGGAAGGAAGTGAATCCTTGTATTAATTTGAGGGTAGAGGTGCCAGCCTCTAGATTCCCTTGTTGTTGATATGAGAACCTTACCCTTTTATTTGTTGGATGAGAAAATGTGCATATGTATATATGTGTATATATTGTAAATATTGTATCGAGTTGAATTTAAAGCTCCATAGACAGTATGATTATTTGTTGGTTGAAGCAAATGTGTATAAGTGTATATATGGTTATTATTGTAAATATCATAATGAGATGTGTTATAAATCTCCCTTAAATGGTATGATTATCATATCTTCGGAAATGATCATTGTAAATACTACAATGAGTTGTGTTATAAAGCTCTATAGGCAATATGCTTTATTTTAAATGTTTTGTTGATTTAAAGGTTTCATAGAACACTAAGGACGGTGTTCCCCCAAGGTGAAAGGTTTTGTAACAACCATTGGTTGATTTTGCGTGTAAGAAAAAAAGGACCAAGGTCATGGGACACGTATTCCAAGTTGAGTGGTGGTAAAAATGTCCTAGTGGGTGTTCATTTGGCTTATTATGGCTAACAGGAAATTAGCAAAGGCAATGGAAAAGGCTTTGAAAAGGAAAAGTGGCATTAATTGGCATTTTAGTTATGGAAATAATGGAAATTAGGATAAAAGGAAGGTGAAAGGTCGCAGGTTGCATGTGAGGATGAAAATGAAGGAAAAATAAAGGAAATTGAAGAAAATAGAGGCCTTAGTGATAAAAAGGCTTATGAGGATCAATTGGTACACTTTTGTCAGTTTAGTTTTGGAGCACTCTCTCTATGCTCTCTCTCACACACTCTTGGACACTTAGAGCATTTTTGGAGCACTCTAGCATTGGATGAAGGAAAGAAAAGGAAAGACAAAGAAGGAAAAGGGAATGAAATATCAAGCAAGGAAGAGCAAGATCAAGCAGCTACAACAGGATTGCAGGTATCGAATTTCATGTGTGATTTCCTTAATAGATTTGGCATGCATGGTACATGCATGTGTGTATTTGGTTATCTTGATATAATTGGCTTGGTTTTTTGCAACTGTGACATTGATCTTCATCCTTGCCTTTCCATTTCTGGATAGCCATGGTATGATGGGCTTTTTTTATTTGGTTAAGATAGATTGTCAAATGGTTTCAAAACTAAGTGAGGTGGTCTCTGAAGAAGAACACAAGGCCTAGGAATCCCTAGACTGGAGAAGTTTGGATTGTCATGTTATCCCCTACAATTTCCTAAGCTTAGGAGGAAATCAAAAAAGGTAACCTCGAACCACTTTAAGTTCAGTAGCTATCCCTACTAAAACAGAGAGGGTTCTCTCTAAATATTTGTCAATGAATAACTAGAAAGAAATAGGTTTTAGGCTAGATATACAATTTTTGTTTGAGTATTTATCAATTTAGGGTTTTTGATTTGTTGAACTAGGGATTAAAGTAGGTAATTAGGTCAAGGCTTCAAGTATGCAGTGACAAGTGTAAAAAGGAGCTAGATATCAGTGTGTTATGGTGAACATAAAGTGTTGTCAATGTAATATAGGTTTTAGAGTTTAAGAGAACATAATGAGCATGTAAAAGCATGAATTCATTAGTCTTATAAGAAAAGAAACACAAGCATGATTTCCACATAAACATGTAGAAATTTTGAATAATTTAACACATATTCAATAGAGATTATCCTGATCATGTACTATTGTGGAAAACATACACAATACATAAGCTCCTCTACGTTGATCATCAATATAGCAGCATCAATAACAATAAAACATCAAGAGCATTCACACATTAACACAGTATGTATCCCGGGGAAAGCATCTCGCTAAAAACCCCAACTATCTGTATATTAATGATTGAGTCATGTAACATTACACAGCATAATACTTCTCACAAGTATCTCCACCTCTGTTACACACAATACAGCTCAGATCTGATCTCCAAATCTCTTCCGCTGCTTGCCTGCCTCCACTGCTCAATACCTGCATGAGAATTGATGATAATTCCAAGGAAACCACATATTTACTTGGCTAAATAATGTGAGCACAAGCTACAATGTGGGAAAACTCATTGGCATACTCAATCCCTTGATTTGTGCAAGATCTGGTGCACAACTATAGTCACAACTGATAGCAATCTGATTCTCTAACACCTGTCCCTGCTGAACTGAACATGCACTGACATGCAACTGAGTTAACTGATGTATTTATTAGTTGTATTATGAGTTAATAACTTGTGAATTAATTAATAACTAATTCACCCAACTCATCTCTAGTCTATTTGCCAGTTAGACTAAATACAACCAGTTTAACAAAGCTAAACTGAACACAACCCCATCAACTGCACCTCCAGTCCACTAAACTCAACTCACTTGAGTTCTAACTGAAGTCCTGCATGCAAATATTAGTCATCCCATAGGTAACCACGTATTTCCTTCTGGGATCTGCATGTAACACATCCGTAGCTCATCCTGAAGTGCTTCAAGAGAATAAGACAAAGTTTATAGTCTAAATATTATTATGAGCTAATAATATTTGACTGTTCTATATTTAGACTGAGCAGTCACTCCGCTGTGGTCTAAAAATAGAAGTCTATCTATTTTTCCCAACTTGATCAATCATCCATAAACAGCAACCTGCAATCCATAGACATGATCCATATGTCTAAAAATAGACATAGTCTAAAAATAGACTTGCGCCAAAAATAGCCTGCGGGCCCACTTAGTGAAGGCGACTCCTTTCCACTAAGCTCCATCATCTTGTTGCAATCTCAACAAGCATTTCTTGTTGCACACTTTTCAATAAGACAAACGCTCTTTCGTTGCAGCAACTAAGGGTTGAGTTACTAGTCCTAGAAGCCTTGGTTGGAACAAATGCTCTGAAGCCTTAGACAACTTGGGTAGAGACCAATCTAGTGATGGTTAGTGATGTTCGTCCATGAGGTGGAATCACTGGTTGGGGGTTGAGGTGGTTTGGATTCTGGAATACCTAGATTAGTTTTCTTGGTTTATTCCATGAGATCCCACATTCGTGCTTGGAATACGGCACGAGGGTGATTGGCTAAAGAGAAAGATTTGGTTCAGCTCAATTTATGGTTAGGTGGTATGTGGAAGTCCTCTGAGTTGGTTGGGTTAGCACATTTTAATAAGAGCTCTCTTTCCTTTGGTATTTCATGAGTAAATGTGCTTGTCATTATGTACCTTTAATGGTTGTTTCATCATTGATATGTCTTTGGTTATTTGTTGGTTATAAGCATGTTTTATGGCAGTCGATGTATGGCTCTCATCATGTTTTAGTTAGTATATGAAATTTTAGTGAAGGGATGACCTAATAGATAACAATGCGGCTATTGGGAGGAGACATTAGTCCTCCTTGAAAATTCTTAGATAAGTATGAGATCCCTATGTTCAGAGTTGTTGTTATGACCTATAGATTACGTGTTCATGATTTATTTGACAAAATATTTTTCATGGATGGTAGGGGTTTGTGCAATTCCTTTTTCAATTATTTTCATTAATAGCCTTATTGTGATGTTATTTATCATTTCTGGAAGTCTCATGAAGTTCTGGGCAGAGGCCCGAATCCTAGCCCTGAAAAAGTGGCTTAGAATTCGGGGTCACTAGCACAAAACTGCTTGAAAAAGGCCACAATATCATGGATTCCTTGCTATGGGAATGACTGGAGGGTCTCAGTCACATGAATTCCTTGTCATGGGAGTGACTGGGGGTCTAGATCAACAAAACATGAAGTTGTCTCAGAGGTTGGGCAACTGGAAGGGTTGGTTGCCTCCTGAAGGTTTTGTAGCTCCCGAGGAAGGTCAAATTGGTTTTGTTTTTTCAATTCCACTTCCTTAATTGTACATGGAGAGTTGAATCATATCATAGTAACTCTTCAGCACATGTTTACCTAGGTGGACTGGTTAGCTTGGTTAAATGTGGGAGGAGGGTTTTATATCAAAGTTGCAATAGCAAAAACATACAACAACAAAAAAGAATCATTCAAAACATAATATTCCTAATTAAAATGATTTTATAGAATTATATTTATATATTACTACAAACCATTCATTTATTAATATCGATTTTATTATATTTAGTTTTCATATATCAATATAAAAATAGTTTATTACTTTTTTCAAGAAGATTATGAAAATCCCAAATGACCAATGAGTTGATATGCGAAATATGTCAGTAGGAATGTCCAAAAAAGTGTACAAGGAGATAGTCAATTAAATGGACATAATTGCATCATAGGAGGAACAATCTCAACAACAACGTACTTCAAATGTATGTAATTATGATTGAATTTGTACATATAAAAAAATAATTTGTGTTAAATATTAATTTTCAATTATTTTCTTCCAGAAAAGAAAACAAAATGGAGCTCATTTAGCACATAAAACAGGATGACTAGGAAGAAAAGGGCTGATTTCAAAGTTTGTGGGTAATTCTATGTTAGGTCTGTATACTACTAGTGTAACCCATTCTTGTTATTAGTACAACCCCCTTATTATATTGTTGTGCCCATGTAGTCCCCATATTGTTATTATTGTGCGCTTACATTATTATTGTTATGTCGGCTTTGATTATATTATGACCCCTTAGACTCATATATATAGAAAGGAGTTCTTGTCATTTGTATCATCCAAGAATTGTTCATTTGTGTAATGTAAAGGATGTTTCCCCCACGAAGAGGTTGAATTCTAAGTCGTTGATATATCTTTTCTATTTTTTTGTGAGTTGGCTTCATAACATTTGGTATTAGAGCTTTGGATTCTAGGGTTTCGCTGCTCCAAACAGGTCATCGTGTAATTTTCGCTATAACATTTTTTATACGATGTTTCAGAAGCTAAAAAAAAAACCCATTTAAGAAGAAATTGGTCTAAACCTCAGATCTGAATTTCAAATCTTGTCTCACTATATTTTCGGAGATATAATCTGAGGAAGTTAGGCTTTTTACAGACTCCCGAATTACATTATAAACATGTGACCTTGGAAAAATCATCATAACTTTCTCTTTGAGCATTACACTAAAATTTCGTAAGAAGTCACAAAAAGAGGACAAACTGTAGTTATTTGTGTATATTTTTCATATTCTAAGGTTGAAATTGTGAAATGTGGTACTTCGTACAAGTGAGCTCTACTGATTCAGTATATAATCAAGTCATCGTGGGAGATTTGACATAACTCTTCCTTGCAGAATCCAATATTGATCAGACTTGTGGGGTTAGAAAGAGAACACAAAGGGCTACTGTAGGACGTAATTTCAGAACTTGGAGATCTGAAATTACAGAGTTACAGTCGTTTCAAGATCGAGCTCCTAAAATCAAGAAAAGGTGATATGAGGAAGTTTGATGGCAAGGATCCGGTAAATTGAATACTACAGATGGAGCAATATTTTGATCTACATGGGGCGCAACTATTAGAAAAGTTACATATTGCATCTTCATATTTAGAACCGGATCAATTTTTAAGGTATAAAGGGCTTTGTTCTCGTAAACCACTTGTTACATAGTCAATTTTCACGGAGGAAATGATAGCACATTATGAGGATACAAAGAGCAACACCTTCTTTAACCAAATGATAAATCTAAAAAAAAGGTGTTCAATGGTAGAGCACATGCAGGGATTTCAAAAATTGAATATAAGGAAAATTGATATTCCAGAGAAGTAGAGGATTGCTGTCTCCATAGGGACTTTAAAGAATATCATTCAACATGAGGTTCATCTTTGGGAACTTGATTCGTTGGAGAAGGCAGTGAGATTGGCAAGAAAAGTGGAAAGAAAAATTATGGAAACAAGGATGTCTACCCCTCACAACTATAAATATGGAAGTGTTGTTTCTCCTAGCCTTCCACAACCTACAAGGTTGACACCACAACAATTTGAAGAAAAAAGAGAAAAAGGGCTTTGTTACAGTTGTGATAACAAATACATTAAAGGTCATAAGTGTGCTGAGAAGAAATTATTTTACATAGATTGTGAAGAGGAGGAAGAAAAGGATCAAGAAACATAAAAAAGAGAGGATATGCATCAGGAACCAACCCCAGAGAAAGAAGAAATGAATCCAACCATATCTTGTAAAGCATTGGATAGAATTACCACTCCTAAAACTCTCAAGATAGAAGGACATATTAAGAAGAAAAAAGGTTCAAGAAGTGAAATATCACATTGAGAAAGAAGAAATGAATCTGACCATATCTTGTAATTCATTGGCAAAAATTACCACTCTTCAAACTATTAAGATAGAAGGACATATCAGGAAGAAAAATGTTCAAGAAGTGAAACATCACATCGAGCATCAAGAAATGAATCTGACCATATCTTATAATGCATTGGAAGAAATTACCACTCCTCAAACTCTCAAGATAGAAGGACACATCAAGAAGAAAAAGATTCAAGCAGTGAAAGATCACATCGAGCATCAACAACAAGTTCTCCAACTTTTAAAGGATAACGCCACTTTAGTGCAGAATCATCTCAAGCAAGCTATTTATGAGAAGGAAATGTTGGCAATACTACATGCACTTAAGAAATGGCGAACTTACCTAATGGGAAGACACTTCAAGGTAAAAATGGATCATGAAAGTCTTAAATACTTTTTAAAACAAATATTATCTTTAGAAGAACAGAAAAAATGGGTCACAAATATGTTGGGTTATGACTTTGAAATCATCTACAAAAAAGGGAAGCAAAATTTTGTTGCAGATGCACTCTCAAGAAAGGATGAGGATGTGGAATCATTTTTTTACGCTATTTCTATTATCCAACCAGATTGGATAAATGAAGCAAGGGATGAATGGAAGAAGGATGAATAAGTGTGGCCACTCATTCAAAAGTTGTAGAAAATCCCAGTTCAAACAATATTGCCAGAACTTGGAGAAGTCACAGAAACAAGAAGTCGATAGTTACGAAATCAATCAATTGTAGAGTATCTCATGAAGTGGAAGAACTTACCCGCTGAAGATTCCACATGGGAGGACAAGAATTTTATACAGAAGCATCAAGAACTACTCAAGTGTTAAGGACAACACTTTTTGGAGAGGGGCATGTTAGGTCCCTATACTACTAATGTAACCCCTTATTGTTATTAGTACAACCCCCTTATCATATTGTTGTGCCCATGTAGTCCCCATATTGTTATTATTGTGCCCCATAGAAGCCCACTATTGTTATTATTATGCCCTTACATTATTATTGTTATGTCGACTCTGATTATATTATGACCCCTTAGACTCCTATATATAGAAAGGAGGTCTTGTCATTTGTATAATCCAAGAATTGTTCATTTATGTAATATAAAGGACGTTGCCCCCTCGAAGAAGCTAAATTCTAAGGCGTTGATCTATATTTTCTAGCTTTTTGTGAGCTAGTTTCATAACATTCTAAATATTTCCTTATAACAACTCAAGGTTTCATTTTTTAATATTTTAAGTTGTTTTATAACAACCATCATTGAATATCTTCAAATAGGTGCTAACATACAAAGAAGATTCATTGGAAGAATTGATTGAGATTGGGTTAAATATGGGTTGTGAGTATATGTTGGAATATCAAAAATTAATTGTGGAATTTGTAAGTATCTATGTCGTTTTACTTCTCTGGGTTTATAATTAATAGAACAAAAAAATCCTTTATATTAAATCTATGATTTCTAATGGGGGTTAAAACATTAAAGAAGCAAAGTATGGAACCATGCCAGCACAATACTTATTGCAACAAGGCATGAGACTTGATTTTGACACCATGTTCATAGTTTATGAGTCACTTCTTGTTATGGTACATTTTTATTCGATTTAAATTGATGTATATTATTTATTTCAATTTTCATTATTCTCACCAAATGCAGATACACTCATTACACTTTATTTTTATGTTTTCAAATGGAACAAGATCACGGAGATGAAAAAAATCGATGTAATCAACAAAACATTCATCCAAATAACCCAAGTCATGGAAGTAGCTTGAGCACTAACAACAGTTCCAATGAAGAATTATGATCTATTTGGATATTAATGCAACCTGTTGTATTTTTTTGAAATAATTGTCTGTGAAAATCAGACATTTTTTTTAATGTAATGGGCATAGTGTCCCAATTGAAAGACAAGTGGTTACCAATAAAAATCCCATTTTGTATGACAAAGAGCCTCTTATTGATATATAATAAAATACATTTTAATTTATTCTACTGTGTTGTCGAATGTTGCTGTGAAATGTTACACCATTGATTAAATATATGGATCATTAAATATTATAATGAAGAGATGTGAAATATAAGGATATAACAAATTAATCCAAACATCGTATACAAATGCACTAATAAAATTTTAATTTATATGAATATTTTTATAAGATATATGTCGATTACGGCCTCAAGTGATAGCTCAATTGGTTGAGTTCCTATTTCTAAGTGCCTCGCCTATTGGGAGGTCACGGGGTCAAATCTCCTTGATGCCCTTGGGGTTAGGCCTTGCTAGTTTGGCCAGAGGGTAGATCCTTTCGAGTTGATCTACCTGGATTTTCTCATGGATGTAGCGGCCACTCATTGTCCGTGAACCACCTTGAAAAAATGGATATATGTTGATTTTTTTATGAACAGCTGATTTAAAAAATTACAATAATTTCATTGTCACAAGACAATGTATCCAAAAAAGAGAAGATCTCATACAAAAAATCGGTGCATCCATAACATAAAAATGCATTGGTGTGTGATTTTATATAAAAGTACTGTGACAACATCTTTTTGCATGATTGGTGACTTTTAGGGAAATGACAGCATCGGGGCGCTTATTTCTTCAAGCATTGGTATCGTTTAATTAACGACCCGATGCATTGTAATTCTTAACGCACTAGTGCTTTCATAGAACTAACACCCTGGTCCTACAAAATATTACTTCCAGCCCCAGTGTGTTATTAAAATTAATGACACCAACCCTTTTATATCTCTAACACGCTGGTGCGCTTATATAAATAATATGCATTGATTCTTTGAGTTTAAACAAAAGCACCGAGACTTAATTATTTTTGCATGCCCCATGTTGTTCCTTAAAAGAATGCCCCAGGGCATTTTTTTATAGATAACCATCGATGTGGTATACATTTTAGGCTATGATTCTCTTTGCATTCAACTTAGAAATTTTATTTATGTATGCAGCCTAGTGCTTTTATATATGTAGTGCATTGGTGCTTCTTGTTCCATGAAGCGCATCACAAAAACTACATCCGCTAAAAACTTCAGCCATCCAAATTTTTCCAGTTGTGATGAAGTTTCATTCTAATCTCCACTAAAACATCCGCTATCACAAACATATGTTTTAGCAGATGTTTTTTGACAATTTTTGCCAATTTTATAACACCAAAAACCTTTGTTATAACCTCTGCTAGAAGGTATTTTCCTTGTAGCAAATCAAAGTTTGGATGCAAAAGTTACATCGCTATAATTTGACCTATTATGGTTAATGACCATAATTCAATAGGATGACACATAATCCATCATTACTCATGGAAAAGGAGCTAGCCACATTGTGATTATGGATAAGACTCAAGAAGGGTAAAGCCACATCTCATGTTGAGTTGAATTGGTCAAATCTAACCCTTAGTTGGCTTTTAAACTATGTTATAAGTAATCCACTTGGAGGGAAAGCGGTCTCATTATGTTTGAGTGCAATTTCTTCCATAGTAGATTAATAAAGCTAAGAATAAATATAGGGAGAGTAGAATAGAGGAGGGTTTTGTTCTATAGTGTGAGAACAAAATAACTCATGAATTACGTTGTTATTTCCTTAATGAGAATATACTTATATAACATACTAGAGTGACACTTGGGTTTCATCTCCAAGGTGAGGTCCTATTATAATTATTCATATTCCCCTTTATTTACATATTTACAATTTGTTCACCCAAACACCAAGGACTAGGTGTCTAACATTCCCCGTTTAATCTGAAGGGGTGGTTGTGATCCAAGCATCATTTTGAGATTTTATAATTTTTATCTTCCAAGTGATTTGGTGAATATGTCTACAATTTTCTCTCTTTTGGAACAATGTATTAGACGAATAGTATTTGGCTCTACATGATATCAAATCAAATGATACTTTGTGTTGATATATTTGGTTTGATCATGGAATATGGAATTCTTTACCAACTTAATTGCAAAAGTATTATTAATCAAAAGGGGAATAGAGTGTCCTACAAGTGCTTAAGAAATTTCCTAAGCCATGCAATCTCCTTTGTTGGTTCTACATTTGCCACATACTCTGCCTTTATCATGGAATCTTTTGAAGTTGACTATTTTTGTGACTCTTATCCAAGAGATAGATACTTATCCAAGACTCTTAAAATAGGCTAAAGTACACACTCCATTTTACTTATCTCCATCAAAGTTTAAATTAGAATATCCAATTAAGATAAATTCATCCACCTATGAATATTTGACTCTAAAGTCTTAAGTCCCTTTCAATTATTTTAAAACTCTTTTCGCAATAGAGAAATTCCCTTCACAAGGCTTTTGCATGAATCTAGAAAGGATTCCAACATCAAATGAAATATGTAGTCTAGTAGTGGTGAGGTAGATAACACTTCCAACAAGTTGTCTCTTCTTAATTGTAAATAGGTTTATATTTTGTTTCATAGGAATAGATAAGATTTATTTTAGCCATGCCAAACTTATTCAACAATTCTCCAATGTAGTTTTTTTGAGAAAGAAATCTATACCTTGGATGTTAGGTTACTTCAATGCCAAAGTAGTAGTTAAGGTGGCCCAAATTTATCATCTCAAATACTTTCTTCAACTCTTTCGTTATGGATGAAATATAGTTTTCAATATTCCCTATTATCAATAGATCATCTATTTATACCACAAGGTAGACAACAATTTATCCAATTTTATTGACAAACGTAGTTTCATCATCAAGATTAAAATGTTTTAGATTTAATTTCATAGGATTCTCAATCAACTTTCCATACTAAGCTTGCAATTCTTTCATTAGTCCATATAAAGATTTGATTAGTTTGCATACTTTTTTCTTGTCGCTTCAGAAGAAGACCTTTGGCCATTACATGAAGAATTTTGCTTTCAAGTATCCCTTCAAGAAAGTAGTCTTGACATACATTTAGTGAACATTCCATCAATTATGAACAATCAAGAAAAAGAGAGTTTGGATGATGGCCCATTTTGTTGTGGGTGAAAAGGTTTTTTCATAATTGGCACCTTCTTTTGGTGCAAATCCTTTTTCTATTAGCCTTGTTTTTTTGTCAAGTGATTCATTTGACTTATACTATCTCTTGTAGACCCACTTGCAGCCAATTGGTTTGGTTCCAAATGGACGGTCAACCAAATTCCATGTTCCATTGTTTATGCGACCATCATGCTCTTTTTGCATTGATTCCTTTAATTTATCATGAGAAGCAAATCCTTTAAAGGAATATGTTTCAAACATACTAGATAAATTCAATTCAAATTCATATGAAACATCCATATCATCAACTAAATTAAAAGAATCTACATAACCTCCATTTTTTCAGTGGAACTTCTAGTTCTTGTCTTTCCAACCTCATTAGGATGAAAAATTTCAAGTGTTTTGGCGAGACATTTTGGGGTATATTTATAATATGGTACAAGTTTCTTTTCTGGTTGAGATGGGAATGAATTAAGATTTTGCCTTTTGGTCCTCTCAATCACATCACTCAACAGGTATTCCTAATCTGAATAAGTGGTTAAAACTTTATGAGGGAGAGAAAATGCTTACGAAGGAGATTCCATGGAATGATACAATATAGAAATCCCCCATTCAAGATGTGGAATATCATTATCAAATTCATGATAATTTTTTGGATGATTGAATCTATATAAATGATCAAGATGTCACTCAACAAGGTTTTTACTTTTAGAAGGTTCTATAAAAATCACATCTCTATGAAAAAAAAACTTATTATTTACCTCATCATAAAGCCTAATATGATTTGTTCAAATCTAAATACCCCAACAAGATGCATTTTTGACTCCTTGCATCAATATTTCTTTTTTATTCCTTAGGAATCAAGGCATAACATGTGGAACCAAAGATCCTGAGATACCTCATCGAAGGAATGTGGTCATACCACATTTCATAGGAAGTCTTATTTCTGAGAGCATCAGATGGGAATCTATTTTTTAAATATATTACACATAGACTTGCATCATCCCAAAACATAAAATTTTCATTTTTTAGAAACATCGTGGAGCAACCCATATTAAAAATAGTCTTATTCATTATTTTAGCTATGCCATTTTTTTTAGGATTGCATGTAATGGTAGCTTGATGTTGAATCCAATGTTGATGAAGATAGTTTTCAAATTCATTAGAAGTATATTATTTTCCATTATAATTATGATGGGAGTCAATATGTGATTGTGCATAATTTTGAATCCATGCATGAAAAATTCTAAAAGTTTCAAAATAATCTAATTTTCTTTTCAAAAAATATACCTAAAACATCTTGGTGTGATCATTAATAAAATTCATCATATATCAATTTCCATTTGCACAAGGAATAGAACTAATGCCACACATATAAGAATGAAGCAGTGCAAGTTTTCTACATGCCCTAGAAGTAGAATCATGCAATGGTTGTTTGTTATATTCTCCTAGAATACAACCATCACATTGCTTAAATTACCTTGGAAAAGTTGGCAAACTAGAGATACCATTCATTTTTAACAAATGAAGACTATCATAACTAAGTTTTCCAAATCATGCATTCCATAGAATACTAGATGGAAATATATCATCACTGTATTGAAAAAGGAATGCATATTTTTGTGCACGACCTCCTTCTAGCTTCAAGATTCTTTCCTCCTCCACTCCACTCATGACAACTTTGTTGTCATATTATTTCTTTATCTCTACTTTCCCATAAATTATGTGAATAGAGTGTGCTTGTTAGAAAATGTGAATGAGGGATAGTAGGTTTCTCTATAGTTTTGGAATGTAAAGTACATCATGCAAAATAAATTAGGAATTTCGGGCAGTTTAATCTCAATGGTGCCAAGGTCAGATGACTTGAGATTTAACTTATTTGAAAAATACATTGCTCCATTTAAATTGTCACTGAGGTCTTCAAATAATTCCTTTGGAAATACCATATGGAAATTTGAACTTATATCACACATCCATGTATCTCTCCAAGAAGAAAATGAAGTATGAAACAAATTTCTAGTTACTCTAATATTGAAATGGGAAATAATGTAAAGAGTAGATTCAGGTACTTTACCTTTTGTTTGGTTTGGTGTTTAACTTTTTCTTTCTTGTAGTATTGTTTTATCCTATCTCAAGGGCTTTCCCATGTAGATATATCATGCCCATCTCTATCGTAGTGAATGTAGTGAAAATCAGATCTTTTTCCTTTATGGTGTTTACCCCCTTCCTCAATGATTCTTCCTTCCATGTCCTCTTTTACTACCTTTTTTTTAAGAGACTCATGTGAGTAATTATCCTCTTTTTGAGCAATGCATTCAACTTCTTCAAGAGACAGAGATATTGTCTTCCTCCTCCCAAAATATCCGTGTCATTCTACAAACTTTTCCGTTAGGGTGTCAAAAGTAATGTCTTTAAGTTGCCCACTAGCTTGTAGGGATTCAAGTTAGTGAGAGTATGTAGGATAGAGAGCCTTGGAAAAGGCTATGAGAGGAATTTCCATTTTAATTCCAAGGGAATATACATCATGCATGATGGAAATAATTTTGAGGCTAGGGCCAAGAGGTCATCATATTTCAACTCAAGGTTGAAAAGTTTGACCATCAACCAAAACAACTTCCAACTTTGAGTGTCATATAGATATTTTAACTTTTTCAATGCACCATAAGAACTTCTAATTGAAACTATATGATGACTCATCTCCTCATTTACAGAAGCGACAATCAAGGCATGGGCTTTGCTATCCTAATTCTCCAAAATGGCTAGCTCTTTATGTAACGTCGGCTTGGTGGGTGCATTATCATCCTCTCCTTCACAAATACATTTCCATAAGTCATTAAAAAATGAGTGTATGTTGGATCTTTCTTAACTATTGTTTGTAGATCTATTTACCAGTGAATACTATCTCTAGGTATGGCGATGAGAGAATGCATTTTTAACAAAGCTCTTTGTTGATGTCATTTAATGCCATTGGTTCCTATATGGTGATAAGTATCGCATGGTTCCTTTACATAGAAACAAATTATTTTAGTAATTAATCCATGTGATAAATAAATGAAGCATCATAGACCCATATATAGACAAATCAAAGGATAAACAATAGTGAAAAAAAACCCAAATATTATTTCTTTATTTGTCATCACATAGCCCAAGCTAGGACAAGTAGCTACTAATGTCAACAATAGAAAAAAATTCCTTGTCAAGTGGTACATATTTTGGAAAATCAAACAAAGAAATATGCCATACCCATTACTAAAAGTATAACAAAAACAAAATAGGAATGAGGGAAGTAGTTACAAATCAATAATCAATTGATACCCTACAGAATTTTTTAGGGTCCAACTCTAACTCCCTTATTCATGTAATAAGCCTCATCAGAGTCATAGTTACTTAGTTGAGACAATAAAGCTCGTAAGTGGTTATCCGCATTAATAATAATTGTAAGTGGTTAACCCGCATAAAGTGGTTAAACCATGTTATGCAAGGTACCATTAGTCATTAGGGTTTTGGATGTCATAAAGCTATAAATAGTCTAGATAGAAAGGGAAGAAGTATCGAGTCTTATTGTAATTGAGCTCTGCTCTGTTGGAGATTACCCCTCGAAGAGGCAAGTGAATGTTGTATTATGCTTCTGAATAATAAAATATCTTTGCATCTTATCTCATTTCATGTGATATTTATGTTTTTCAGGCCATATTGTTTCTTATTTTTGGTATTCTGGTTTTCTCGCAGGTCAAGTGCATAAAAAGTGGTATCATAGCAGTTTCCAAGGCCAGCTATACCTCCAATTTTTGCAGAATTTTTTAGGCTAGAGACATTGTCCAACATCTTTAAACCATGGGATATGTTGTTGAGTGCATAAACCTACAAATTTGGGGAGGCATGCATGTAGGAACTACAAGAGGTGGTCACACTTGTTGGAGTCCCTTGTAACCACTGTGGGTACCCGTTCGAGTATTAGGGCATTAGAAAAAACCGCACACAGATTGCACTTCTACATACCCTTGCGTATATCAAAAGTCCCCCTAAGGTAACTTGAAACCTAACCTTAGATAAGTCATCAACTATCTTGCTGCTACAATACGCTGAGAACATCACTCGTGGAGGTTACTCACATGTACAATAGGGTAGTCAGGTAGTACAACTAAGGGTACGATTGATCCTCCTTAGTTAGAGTGCTGAAAGATTGGGTCAATTACTATTATTGGACCCTTGTGTATGTTACGACTTGTAGGGCCTAACACTCCTTTGAGACCATAGTTCCCCCGGCTATTTGAAGAACACCCCTACCCTTTCATCCAGAATAGATCTAGTTATTGGGGTTTGACTATTGTTTTCCAGATCAGATCCAACTGATCAGATTCTATCATCACCTTATAGACCATATTTAGTAGTTTGGGTTTTCACAGTGTAGATCAGGATCTTTGTGCAGTGAGGGTTTTGGATGCCATAGTCCAGATTATATTTTCGCAACGCATTCTGCAGTACTAAGACCTTGGGGTTTTTGTTACTACAGTCCAGGCCCAATTTTGATAAGATGTTTGGCAATACCAAGCTTTCTGGATTTCAGCCATTGTAGTATTGATCGGCTAGGAGTAAAACTCATTTCAGAGTAAAGAAAAAAAAGCAAATTCTGGGGCCATCTCAGGACACTTGCAAGAGACCTATCCCATAAGATACAAGACGATGATTTGGTCACAATGGTACCATTCACTTGTAAGCCCCCAATTTTCAAGTTGTCCCAAATATTTCTCGACACAACTTCAAGTGACCCACGTCACAAGACTCTTGACCTTGCCCTCTTTCCAAGCACACTACTCTTAAGTAAGCTCAAAATTTGACCAGGGCTCATGTATGTTCAATACTAGGTCTCAAGTTATGGCTGCGAAAAGGTATGTCGAGAAGGTCGACAACCTTGAGAATAAATTTAATGAATTCCAGGTGTCCATTACCACCTAGATCACACAAGTATTGGAAGTTGTAAATATGCCTCACGAACCCATGAGGGAAGAACATAATGTTGATGCACACATAGAAGGAGAATCCATCCATCACATTCATTTCAATGGAGATCACCAATCTTCGAGCCACTGGACACCCAAGTTGGACATGTACAAATTTGATGGCTCTAACCCCACAGTATGGGTGGCACAAATGGAACAATATTTCCTCCTTAATAATATCTGTTAGGATGGAACTAAACTCCATGTGGGAGCCCTTTACTTGGACCAAGAGAGATGGCAACGGTGGCAGTGGCACCAGAAATGTTATCTAGGGAGGCCAACTTGAACTTGGAACATGTTCTCAAAATCCATTTGTGACCACTTTGATCACTAAGATCAGGAAAACAGGTACACTAAGGGACTACATTGCAGCTTTTGAACAATTGGCCATCAAAACTAAAGGACTAGGAGATGCCTAAAGGAAGACATCTAAGCCCATGTCTGAATGTATCACCCAACTACTTGTTTGGATGCGTGTCGCAAGGCCTTAGATGTAGAATTCACCTTAAATGCCCAGTCCAATTGTCCAAATTTCATCGCAAAGGCACGTCCCACCCAGGATACGAGCCCACCCAAAAACTTAAGCTTTGAACAGTGTCCCCGACAGACATGGCTGAAAGAAGGAAATAAGGACTCTGCTACTACTATGATGACAAGTACTCCCCGAGATATAAATGCAAGGAACCAAAATTATTTCAAATTGAGTGCTCAAACATTGAGGGGACTCCAAGAAAGTGCTCCTACTATCATCAACTCGCATCGAATGGAGAAGCTTTCAAAAATAGGCCATCATGGGATAGTAGCCCAATTTAATGCCATCCAGGCCATTGAATCCACTCCTCTTCATATTCATCCTGATATGCAACAAGTATTAGATCACCACCAGTGGGTCTTTGAAAAACCTAAGGAGCTCCCACCCTCTAGGGGTGAACATGATCATGGCATCCCTTTGCTCCCAGGTGTCCAACTGCCAAATGTCTGCCCATATCGATATCCTTTTGTACAAAAGAATGAAATTGAAAAAATCATCAAGGAACTCCTTGAAGTCGGTGTTATTCGTCCCAACACTGGCCCTTATTCATCTCCAGTGGTCATGGTTCTAAAGAAAGATGGAGAATGGTGCATATTGTAGTGCCCACCCTAGTTTCCTGACTCTAATATGACATTATCTTGCATACTTTAGTATATGAGTAACTCAGGCTGAGGATCCAGAAACGTGACTCTATTATCAGCGAATGTGATGGTTATGTATGTTCTCTATTAATATTATGATTACGATATAATTAATGGTTATGTGTATTCTCTATTGATATCATGATGGTGATAGTAGTATAGGATAGACATGTTTCGATTGATGTTATAGTGATGATAGCCTTGATCTATATGTATGGTTCCACTAAGATTATGATGTTGCTAGCCATGATGGAGGTATCCCCTATGTTAGCTACTTACATTAGTTCTGGTTCACAATGAACGGTGATGTGAGTGACCAAGTGATGGTAATTAATGCTATTATGACAATGACTAACATTGATAAACCTGGTTACTGATTATTATTGAGTATGGCAGGAAAACCACTAGAGGCACTCACACATGAAGAGTTGACGACACCTGGTGTGATGAAAATTTATATTATTTTATCTTTGAAATTCTAATCGATTTTGAAACCTGCTATATATGGTTATCTATATTCTGATGATAGGTTAATGG
>APFE031304087.1:0-23302 GCA_000404065.3 Pinus taeda | reverse complement strand
AATTTTGAGAGACCTTTGATGAGAGAATGACACATGGGTGGGTGAATAATCAAGCTATTAAAAAGAAAAAAATATTATAATTATGCATGACATGCCAAGTGTCATCTATGAGAAATCTTATAAAAGAAGGGGCGGGCCATGGTAGAAGGGGCTTTTTTGGGGGAAACCCTATTGTTGGATGGATGATATGTTGTGAAAGCAGTGACTATGAAGCTATAGTGAGTTTGGTGAGGTAGAGGGTTTTAGAGAGGGGACTCTTGAGCTAAGGTTGCTCTCCTCTGCCAGCTAGATTCTTCTTCCATTGTACAACCCCATTGCAGCTCGGGGGTCCGCGGGGAAGAAGAGTACCCAAGGAGTAGGCTGGGAGGTAAACCGGTGGGTCTTGATTCAGATCAAGCGCGTCATCATACACTCACAGAAGTGACCGGCAACGAGGAAATACCAGCGACAACAGAGCAAGCGGAGTCTCGCCTCTTCGGTGTACGGTACATGTGTATTTTTTTATTACTTTACCTTAGATTAAAAGTATATAAATGTGGCGTTATGTTCTTGGAATGAGCATCAATGATGTGTGTGTTGATTGAATTGAAATCTCAATGTGTTTGTTTTCCGATTGTAATTGCTGTGTAAAAAAAAAAAAAAAAATGTGCTTGATATATATATAGTTGTAGTTGGGTCATTTCACTGTTTTAGCTGGGTCATTTCACATATGTCTCCACTTTAGGGCCCTTCACAAGCTCACAATCAAGGACAAATTTCCTATTCCAGTAGTAGATTATCTTCTTGATGAACTGCATGGTGCTAAATTTTTTACCAAGCTAGACCTTCACTCAGGCTATCACCAAATGCACACAAAGGAAGTTAACATTCCCAAGAAATCCTCCTGAACTCATGAAGGCCATTATAAATTCCTGGTAATGCCATTTAGTCTCTATAATTCTCTATCCACTTTTCAGATTCTCATGAA
This sequence comes from Pinus taeda, assembly GCA_000404065.3. Taxonomy (NCBI): domain Eukaryota; kingdom Viridiplantae; phylum Streptophyta; class Pinopsida; order Pinales; family Pinaceae; genus Pinus; species Pinus taeda. The sequence goes on along the minus strand of APFE031304087.1, from coordinate 22,335 downwards.
CCACCTTATGAAATCATATCTCATAAAATTCATCGTGGTCTTTTTCGATGACATTCTCATCTACAACATAACATGGGACAAATGCCTTCAACATGTTAACCAGATATTGCAATTTCTCTAAGATCACAAATTATTTGTCAAATTATCCAAGTGATCATTTGGCATGGAAGAAATACAATATTTGGGACACATTGTGGGCCATGATGGAGTGAGGGTAGATCCAAAAAATATTCAGGCAATGCAACATTGGCCCCAATCAAAAACCTTGAAGATTTTGTTGGGATTCTTGGGTCTCACGGGCTACTATCACAAATTTGTTTGCAATTATGGATGCATTACCCGAACCCTCACTAATATTCTAAAAAAAATCATTTCTAGGGACTGACACAACTGAATAGGCCTTCTTAGCTCTTAAACAAGCCATGTGATCCACTCCAGTATTGGATTTACCAGACTTTATCAAATATTTTGTGATTGAATATGATGCTTTAGGCACATGCATTGGTGCAATATTAATGTAGGAAGGTATACTATTGGCTTTCACCAATCAACAACTCAGTGGCAAACATTTGGGTCAATCTACATATGAGAAAGCAATAATGGCCATCTTACATGCAATAGACACTTGACGACAATACTTATTGGGGTGTCATTTCTAAATCCACACTAACCATCAAAACCTAAAATATTTTCTAAAGTAGCGTTTATCGTCACGACAACAAAATAAATGGCTTGCAAAAATGTTGGGATATGATTATGAGATAATTTACAATAAGGGTTGTGATAATGTAGTGGTTGATGCCTTATCGCTTCATTTTGAGGATGGGGGCCACCATGTTATCCCTCTCTCTACCCATACCAGATTGGATTGAAGAAGCTCGTTAAGAATGGTTCTCGCACCCTTATTTGTCCCAGCTCATTAAAAGTTACGAGAAGATCTTAATTCCTCATAGGATTACTCTTGGAAGGATGAGGTTCTCCATTCTAAGGATAGGGTGGTGTTGGCCCTGAACTCCACCCTCAAACCTCACATCTTGGAATATTTTCACTTCTCTCCCACTATTGAGCATTTATGATTTCAGAAGACTTATGCACGCACACATCGCTCTTTCTTTTGGACTGGCATGAAGCATGGCATTCTTACTTTTGTAGCTGAATTCAAAGTATGCCAACGCAAAAAATGGGAAACTATCAAGATATCGAGCACCTTGCAACACTTGTCACTCCTTGCTTCCATCTAGATAGATGTTTCCATGGATTTCATGACAGGTCTCCCAAATTTAGGCAACAAATCCATCATTATGGTGGTTATGCTTTCCAAATATGCTCATTTTTCTCTCTCACACCCATTTACCCCAACATTGGTGGCTTAAGTTTTCATAGACTAAATATTCAAACTCCATGGCATGCCGACTTCCATTGTGTCTAATCGAGACCCCACTTTCACCAACAATTTTTGGTAGGAACTTTTCAAGCTACAAGGCACACACCTTCAAATGAGTACAACTTATCATCCCCAAACTGATGGTCAAATAAAAGTTGTCATATAATGTTTGGAGAAATATTTGTAGTACTTCACCTTAGATAAGTAGCATCACTAGGTACAATGGTTTCCTTTAGCTAAATGGTGGTATAATACTACCTATCATGAGTCCACCAAGATGAAGCCTTATGAGGGAGTGCATGGACAACTACCTCCTTCACTAACTTCTTATATCCCTTTATCATACAAAGTATAGTTAGTTTATCAGCGCCTGTAAAACTGTGTCGTTGTGATCTCTAATCTCAAAGATAATCTACATCAAGCTTAGAATCAAATGAAGCAATAAGCTAACCAAAATTGTTTAGAGGGGTCATTTCAAGTAGGCGATCAGGTGCTCATGTGACTCCAGCCATATAAGCATAAATCTCTCAAAGAAAAGGGTTGCCAAAAACTAGCCCCAAAATTCTATGGCCCAACTTAGGTACTTTAGCATATAAGAGCAGTCACTTACAAAATGGCCCTACCAACCACTTCAAAAATACACCTAGTCTTCCATGTATCCTACCTCAAGAAGATTGTGGGAACAATTGTACGGTTCAAACCAGTCTTCCAGAATTGGATGAGGAAGGTTCATTGTGGCTCTGACCTGAATAGGTCCTCGATACTCGTGAAAGACATCTTCGCGGCTGCACGATCAAGGAAGTCCTCATCAAGTGGAAAAACCTCTATAGAAGATGCTACTTGGGAGCCAGGCAATATTCTTCAGCAGTTTCCTTAGCTTAATCCTTGAGGACAAGGCTTCTTTTGATGGGGGAGGGTATGTGAAGGTCCAAACCTAACTCCCTTATTCATGTAATAAGCCTCGTCATAGTCATATTTACTTAGCTGAGTTAATAAAGCCTCTAAGCGATTATCCGCATTAATAATAATTGTAAGTGGTTGACCCGCATTATAGAAAAGGGACCACAATTAGTTATAAATGGTTCATAGTTAATAAATAAATTGGTTAACCAGTGTTATGCAAGGGACCACTAGTAGTTAGGGTTTTGTATGTCAGAAAGCTATAAATAGTCTTAGATAGCAAGGGGAGAAGTATCGAGTCTTATTGTAATTGAGCCCTGATCTGTTGGAGGTTCCCCCCTCAAAGAGGCAAGTGAACATTGTATTTTGCCTCTAAATAATAAAATATATTTGCAGCTTGTCTCATTTCATGTGATATTTCTATGTTTTGGCGCATATTGTTTCATATTTATGGTATTATGGTTTTCTCGCAGGTCAAGTGCATAAAAAAATCAAAACACCAACATATGCCATTTATCATTCTCAAGAAAATAACATAGACAAGTAAAGCCTTAAGTGCCCTTTGCACAGAAGCTTCTAGAAAAAAACCCCAAGTCCCATGGAAAACTGAGGAAAACAAAGACAACATAAGTCACTCACCTCCAACCTCACTACTAGCTATTGGATTTTATCTATACAGAAAAATATCTCATTATTAAATACACAAATACAATAGTGGTTAGCCTCTACCAATCCAAATATTCCATCAGATCGGAGCCACCGCTATTGCTAGAGCCAATTTGGATAATATGCATAAACATACCGAGAGAGAACAAGAAATGTAATAACATACTATAAATAATGAATATAGGTATCTTCCTTTTGGAGTTTGACTCATTTTGACCCATGAAAACACATGAGATACCACTCTTGATGGAAGCTTGAGCAATTGCCAAAAAGGGAGTCATGGATTAATAGCCTCTTTGAATCACTAAACATCGTAACCATATTAGGAAGTGTCGAGGAAAAAAAATGAAACAATAATCACTTGCACGTGTTAAACAAATAGTAAAGCCAACATGCTAACTATAAGAAAGGGAAGAATCACAAATAGCTTCGGTGTGGAGAGCGAACTTATTAAGAGGGAGATCTAACAATGCTAAAATAGTGCATTATTAGGTCTACATTAGGGTTCCTACCAAAGAGACAAATAGGCACACATTGAAATGGTTGGTATTGATGAAACCCAATAGAAAAATGGGCGAGGGTAGAATTTCTAATGAGAAGCAGGGAAAAATTGATAGTAGAACTTTGAACAATGAAGGAGTTGAACTAGGCTCTGATACCATGTTGGGCCAAGAAATAACTCTTGAATTGGGTTGGTATTGCATCAATAAGAATAAACTTATATAACATAGAAGAGTGACATATTCATGTTCCCCTTTTGTTTACATATTTACAAATTATTCACCTAGCCCCCATGGATTAGGCGATTAACATATAGTATTCCATGGGCTACAAGTCTTAAGTAAATCCATAGAGAGGACCTTCTCTTTTGCATTTGCATCATTTCCATTTAAACAAGAGAAAGCAAGATAGCTTAATTTCTAGTTGAGTATTCTCTTAAAGGATTCCTAGATCATATCTTGGTATTCATTGTGATTAGTATGTGTTTGTATTTCATTGTTGTCCTTTTTTTACATTTTATCTATCACATGCACAAGTAAGAAAAAAATAACTAATAAATCAAAAAAATTTAAGGAAAATTAGCTGGAGTAGTATAGATTTCATATTTTCAACAATTTTATGAGGTAATTTTGAAAATTATGGTAAAAAGTATTCATTATAATTTATAGATGAGTATGAAAATGTGAAAAACCAAAGCTAAAATAAAATTATGAAGTTCTTGTACATAAAACCAGGAGAAAACCTTGCCTTCCAGATATGGAGTATAATACTTCACCCTAATCAATACAAACAACTTATATCACTTTTACCCTAATCCGCAAAGATACAAACAACTTATATCACTTTTACCCTAATCCGCAAAGACAGGGCGAGGCCGGGCAAAGCAGGCCATTAACCCAAATTTCGCTTACCCTATTTTATTCCATAACCTCTGCGCCCTCCTGGCTCTCTGTTTCTTGAGCTTCTTCCTAAACTTTGCATTATCTTCATTACAAGACTCACAGATCTGCTTCAGTTCTTTGCAGCTGGCTATGAAACCCTTATGAAATGCATAAAGATTCTCGAAATACTCCTTCTGGGAAAGCTTCAACTCTTGTTCCTTCTCCAGCAGAACATCTGGATGTTGCTCGCCTTTGCATACACTCTCTGCCCACTTCGTCGCCGGATTCCCAAAGTTTAAATTCTCTCCATTCAACAGAGATTCCACAACACTCGTTTTATCCAATTCCCCCAAGTTTGGAAGAAACACAGAAAGTTTGCTTCTCTCTGCGGGAGTAAGTTGTTCTATCCACGTCTCCTTGTTTAGAATATGTGTAAGGTCGTCCAAAACAAGTATGTCACCACCTACGCTTATAGTTTCTGCAACTTCAGGTTCCCCGATCTTATGCTTATTGCTCAGACATCGTTTTGTTATAGCGATCACGGCATCCTGCGGCCTACATGAAAAGTAATGGTAATATCAATATAAGAACTCAAATTTGGAAATATTGTACAGAGAATAGTAGTAGCTACTTGTAAAGATTTTTTGGAGTTCTTTTATAGATTTTTAGTGGATCTGGAAAAAAAATTAAGCTAAATTTTGATGTGTATGGTCTATGCATTCAATATTTAAAAAATAAAATAAAATTTAACCAACTTAAATCGTAAAAAATTTACTAAATTTATGATTTCAAACTTAAAAACTACTGTCTAGATTTATTTATATACCTGTCTGTTTTCTTCCTTCTTTTCTGGTAATTTGCATGTAAGATATCACGATGATGTTCGCAGTATCTACAATTATTGGCACGGGGTTTAGAACACCGCCAATTCTCGTTGTCTGACTGGCTGCAGCGCAATTCGTCTGGCAAGTCGCATTCGGCTTTATCTTTTCTCATCGTGAGGATAATAATGGAAATGGAGGTTGTTTTTGGTATGTCCAGATACAAGCAGATGCCTAGCGATGCGCGGCAAATATATGAGTATATGGTTTGTGCTGTGATTTTTAATAGAATGTCGTTTCTGCATGAGTGAGTTGTGAGAATTGTAAGGATATGAGTAGTTTGGTTTTTATGATGGTTATATTTTTGTAATTTAGAAGATAATTTGTTTTTATATTTCAGAAAATTTAGTATGATATAATGATATATAGTTTTTATGAGGACATGTATTTTAGTTGGGTGTTATAGTACATGTGTAACATCTTCTAGTATAGGTTTAGTTAATTAAGTAAATTAGTTAACTAATTTACTGAACTAAAGATCACTAGAAAATAAATATGTATAAGTGAAATTGTATTGAAGTTAACTAACCTCTAGTCTTAGTTAACTAGATAATCAACATGCAATCATCACTTAATTAGCTTATCACTCCACTCCACTAGGTGTGACTCTGCCATATTAAAGAGAAGTAAAACTCATGCATGCATGACTCCACTCCACTAAGTGTGACTCAATAAGTAAAAAACATAGAAATATTATATACAAATATTTTGGAGTTAGACCACAACTTCTATATTAAATATGCTAAGTTAGAATATTTTCATCAATCTTTTCCTTTTTAATTTTCATAGTCTAATCTTAAATTTATATATAAATTAATATGAACTATCCTTTAAAAAACATAAATATTTATGTGTTTAGTGGTTATGAAGTCAAGTCTAAATTTGGTGGGAACTCCGACCAATTAATTATAACAAATTTCATTTTAAAATATCTTTGCATATGAAGTTTGATTTATATTTTTACCCATCATTTAAATATCATTTACCCTTCTACCAAGTAATATCATAAATATATATATTTTACATGAAAAGTGTCAAATATGTTCAACGTGTTCATTCATATTTGCAAACTAGCCAATAGCTTGGTATAATTATGTATAATCATTATTTATGTAATTTCAATGACTTTACAAATCATGCTAAATAAATATTGAAAAGTTTTCATGTAATTTGTTGAAACTCATTAACTATAATGTGTTTTGAAGAGAAACAATCATTTTAGCTTTTAATGTGATGTATTGGACTTAAACATGACCTTATAAAAAAAAAAAAAAATTGCAGCCACTTTGAAATAAGAATTTGGAAGGATCATAACATTTGAAGCAATGTTAATATGTAAGGAGTGCATTTTGAAGAAATTCATAAGCTCCTAACAATGAAGAAGAATAGAGCTCTCTAGCAATTAGGCTAAGGAATAAAAGGCTCAAGCTCAATTGTGTTTAAATTCCAGTATAAATGTATAGAAGGCATCATAACCTTGGTATTAACACTAAATAAAATATATAAAAATCTCAAAGTCAAATGGAAAATTGTTCTTTCACCCAGATGAATAAGAAAAGTCACTTAATGTTTTATATAGAATACCAAAGGCACATGGATGTGGGGATGTGATGTAAGTCTTAACCTTAAGCTTCACTTCAATGTTCATGCTTTAGGGTTAAGTGTGTACAATGCAGGATTGCATGGTGTGAGTGAAGATAGAGATGAACTCACTAATGGGGCATTATATGTTTATCTTGAAGTCTTATCTTAAAGTCTTAATATTGTGTATCTCCATAGTGCAATACACTCTCAACCAATCATATCGCTAACTTCTGTTGTTTTCTACAATTTTATTTGAAATCATATATATATATCTCACTCATCAAATCGATAGTTTATAAAATTAAGTAGCCATTGTTATTTATTTATTTATTTAGATAATAAATAAATTATAGTATTTTAATTTTGTTAGGTATGTAAATATTTAATTATTAATAAAATTTTAGGAAAGTAAATTTTGAGGATTAGGTCAAGAGATTATTAGTAAACCAAAAAGAATCTCTTCCATAATGTTCAGAAGTTTTTTTTCCCATTATTTTAATTATATGTCCACAGTCTACCGTGTTTTTTATTATTTTAACTATATGCCTACAATCTACCATGTTTTCCATCCATAAATAGTATAAAATTTTATATTTTAGTCCTTTTTAGGGAATAACTTACATGAATTTTATATAAAATGCTATAATTTTTTATTATTAAAGTTATGCTTTTCCAAGTTTTTAGGATGCTAAATTCAGGTTCCACTTATAAATGTACTTTAAGTTAATTTATCTAACATTAATTCTATCTGATATATGACTAAAATTTGTTAAATTTATGCATTTCCATAATTTTAGGGTGCTAAATTCACCTTCTATTTATAAAATTTAATTTAAGTAAAGAAAAAATCTCATATCATTAAAAAATATATTCTTAAATCTTAAAAAACCTAAATTTTACACTAAAACATTTATTTCCCTCATAAATCATAGATAAATAGAAAATTTCAAAAAAAATTCCTCCAAAAAATGGAAGCAGTAAATTTAAATTTAATAAAAAATAATTAAACAAATTCCAAAATATAATCTTTTTATTTTATTTTTTTAATTAATTACATTCAAAATATAATATTAATTATATTTTTTTAATTAATTATTTTTTTTTATTATTGAAAATTTTCATTACTAAAAAGGTTTGTAAATTACTAAATTTATCAAAAATTACACAATTCAAAATATAATTTAATTAATATTTTATTTAATTTATTAAAAAAAATATTTCATACTAAAAATTTTGGTCATACAGATTTATAATTTAAAAATATTTTTATAAGTATGCGTACCTTCTATTCAATTTTCAAATTTAAATCTTTTTAAATGCATGTTAACTAAATATTTAAGTTAATATGTTGAATTCTATAAATGCATGTGTACCTAATATATTAAAGTTAATATGTTGAAATGTTATATGTTTCACAGATATGGAATATTAACCATATATTATGTATTTAGTTTTAAATAAATATTTTTAAAATAATAACTATATTAATTACAATTCATAAAATTAAGAAATAAAACTTTATTATAAATGATATGTATAATTGGTTGCAGGAAGGTTTTGTGATTAATTATATAGAAGTTAGGGTTGGAGTTGAAGACAAGGTTTTGGATTCAGGGTACTATGGCCAGGAGCACAGGGGGGAGTGTTGCTCCCTCCTACAGCTGAGCAGTCTCAGGAGGGAGTCAGGACGCAGGAAAGAAATATTTCAAAAAATCACTGGACAATATCTCAGAAACACAAAGTCAGGGGACATCGGGAAGAAGCGGAGATCAAGATCAGGAAGGGAATCAACAAGAAAGGAGAAAAGAAAAGGGTAATGGAGGCAATAGTGAAAGACCGGCTTCCAGTAAGACCACTGGAGTCTGCAAGCCCAAGTCAGGCATTATTCCACGGGTCGTATTGAGCGACCCAGCGATACAAGCTCATAGAGATCATATGACGGAGCATGCAATCATATGCAAGTTCATGGGGTTATGGCCGACGGAGAGGGCGTTACATGTCTGGATAAGGAGCCATTGGAAACCAAAGGGAGAAATACATTTACACCTGGGTTCTAAGGGCTTTTTCATAGTAGTGTTCACAAACCTAGCAGACAAAGATAGAGTGTTTGAAGGAGGTCCCTATTTCTATGCTGCAGCAGGGCTCTACATGCAACCATGGATGATGAACTTTGTCCTGGAACGTGAACATTCACATTAGTACCGGTTTGGATCAAACTATATTCCCTTCCTCTGGATTATTGGTTGCCAGAATCTTTGAAAACCATAGGCAACAAGCTCGAACATTTTCTAAAGATCTCAGAGGCAACTCTAAAAGGAAGATATACCTCCTTTGCCCGAATATCTGTGGAAATGGATCTATCTGGAGCCCTTCCAAAAGCAATCATTTTAGAAGTATATGATGAAGAATGGGTGCAAACAGTGGACTATGAGCACATACCATTTAGATGCCGCAAATGCCATGAACATGGGCATCTATATAGAGATTGTCCCACAATCAATAGGGAAGATAACCAGAAAACCATTGTGGAGAGAGATCACGATGGTTTCACTAAAGTCGGAAGTAAAGGAAAAGGGGGTAAGCATCCATACAAAAAGGAAAATGAGGACAGACATACAAGACAAAACAGCTTCAAGATCTTAGAGGAAGAAGAGGGGAATAAGGATATAGTCCAGGACATGGAGAATGCAACAAAGGAACACGATAAGGTAGCTGACATGGAGGATATCACAGTAGACAACCAGCAAAAGGATGATCTACCAAGCCTGATGGAGATCATTAGGGACTAGGAAATTACTCCAAGTGAAGCAGGAACAGAGGACCATGAGTTATAGGAGATCCTGGATAGGGAAAATCTGGATCTAGAGAAATTTCTAGAATAAGGAAAAAACATAGGGGTGGACTCCCTGCCAAAAGAGAACTATGACAGAGTTCAACATCTCTTTCTCTAGAGGTCACAAGCAAAGGGAGCTGGAGTCAAAAGAAATCATGAAAGCCAAGAGCCAAGCGGGGTCAAGATGATGGAGAATTCTCAGGAACAATCTCCAAAGAACTCCGGTAGGAAAAGAGGAAGAAAGAGATAGAATGAATTGTTGAACGAATGTGGAAAACTGTTGATCAACTCAGGTAAGATGAAAGATCTTACCAGTTATTCCTTTACTAACCTTTCTTTATGAAGTTCACAACCTGGAACATTAGAGGAATAGGGAATAGGAGGAAACAAAGAAATCTTAGTAACAGAATGAAAGAAGAAAAACTAGACATGGTTTTCATTCAAGAGACAAAATGTTCGATGGAAAAGATAAGAGATATTCATAATAAGTGGTTATTTAAATATGAGTATTTAGAGGTTAAGGAAAATCACTTGGCAGGGGGATTCTCACCTTGTGGGACCCACAGAAATTTGGAATTCTGGATGTTGAAGCATCCAAGAACTATCTCTCTCTGATATGTCAACCTGCAGGGGACAAGGAGATATACATGATTACAAATGTTTATGGACCTCAAAAGAAAGCAGACAAACTCAAGGTTCTCACTTCCTTGGATGAACTAAGAGCGAGACATCCTATCTTGCCCTAGATCGTTGTAGGAGATTTCCATATGATAAGATCTCTTTCGGAAAAAAAAAAAAAGGAGGTACTAGACAGCTAGGCAGCGACTCCATGGCCTTCCAGAACTTCATTATGAACTTGAGGCTAGTGAACACTGAAACAATTAATGGAACCTTCACTTGGAACAACAAAAGGGGAGGGGCTCATCAAGTTGCTTCCAAACTCGATAGGTTCATGATTTCAGAGGACCTCTTTCTCTCAGGACCTGCCATGACAACCTCCATTCTTCCCTTTGGAGGATCAGATCATTGGCCTGTACAGTTGGAAGCTACCTTTATGGGCACTTCGAGAAACAGATATTTCAAGTTTGAAAATGCCTAGCTCTCACACCCTAATTTCACTAATTAAGTTGATAAATGGCGGAGAGAGGAGTTGAATATTCAGGGCACAAAAATGTATATGCTCCAGCAGAAACTTATGCATATCAAATCCCATCTTAAATTTTGGAACAAAAATGAATTTGGAGACATTTTCAAAGCCAAAAGAGAAACTGAATTGAAGCTCCGGGAGATCAATCAGATCAACATCACAAATGGCTTCACCGAAGAGCAAAAAAAATTAACTAACTCTCTGCAGGAAGAATGGGAGGATCGATGCTTACAAGAAGAAATTTTCTGGAGGCAGAAATCAAGGATACAATGGATCAAAGAGGGAGAAAGAAACACAAAATTCTTCCACAAAACCACTATGGCTCACAGGGCACACAAAAGAATCACAAAAATCAAAGATTCTCAAGGCATTGAGCTTGTTTCTCACAATGACATGGAATCGATCCTTATGCAACACTTCTAAAAAATTGCAAAGGAGCCACTAGAGGACATATCTAGGTTCATTAATCATTTCACTCGGTACATCCTTCACTAGAGGACATATCTAGGTTCATTAATCATTTCACTCGGTACATCCTTCAGCTGGTTATTAGAGAGGACAACCACAATCTCAGCAGGCCAGTATCGGAAGAGGAGGTCAATGAAATGATAAATGAAATGCAGAGTGGAAAAGCACCAGTCTCAAATGGATTCAATGTAGACTTCTTCAAAGCCTATTGGGAAACTGTCAAACATGACATCCTCAAGGTTGTGGAAGACTCAAGAGGATCCAAAAAAAAATTTGAAGGCTCTGAATGCGTCATTCATAGCTCTGATTCCAAAACAGGAAAATGCCATGACTCTGGATGGGTTTCAGCCCATAGCCTTATGTAATGTGGTGTATAAAATTATCTCCAAAGTTATAGCCAATCGACCCAAACCACTTCTACCCTCTCTCATATCGGAGGAGCAAACAGGCTATGTGGAGGGAAGACAAATCCTCAACAATATCATCCAAGCGCATGAGGTAGTACACTCTCTCAAAAACAACAAACAAGCTAGTATGATCATTCAGTTGGACCTCACAAAAGCCTATGACAAATTGAGCTAGGCTTACATAAGAGCAATTCTAAAAGCATATGTTTTTTATCAGAATTGGATAAGATGGGTCATGGCTTTAGTTACCTCAACTAGTTTTTCCATTTTGCTTAATGGAGCTCCATCAAGGACCTTCATTCCCTCCAGAAGCCTCAGACAAGGAGACCTGCTTTCACCATTCCTCTTCATCCTCATGATGGAAGGGCTAGGTAGAGCAATTAAAATGGCAAATGTTGAAGGAAGAATTCAGGGTATCAAACTCACTGCAGATGGAGAGGAAAATACTCATCAACAATTTGTCGATGACACATTGTTGCAGGGCATACGTACAGTCAGGGAGGCCAGAGCAATCAAAAGAATCTTAAATGACTTTGCTATGGTAGCAGGCACTGAGGTAACCCTTCACAAGTCCAAAGTTTTTTTCTTTAACACTAATATTTCTATTTAGAGAAATATTACCAAAATTCTTGGATTTCAAAGAGAACAACTACCTTCCAAATATCTTGGCATTCCCCTTACTGACAAACCACTAAGCAAGAAAGTGTGGGAACCAATTTTAAATAAACTTCAGGACAAGATCAGAAAATGGACATCTAGATCACTAAATCTGGCAGGGTGCCTTGTGCTCACATAGGCAGTCTTGCAGGCCATTCCCATTTTTATGTTTTCAGCTCTTCCGGCTCCTCAAGGTACTAAGTAGCAAATAAGAAGCATACAAAGGGACTTTCTGTGGGGCAGAGGGGAAGAGAAAAAGAATTGGGCTTTAGTAGCCTGGGACAAGCTTTGCAAGCCCAATATCCATGGTGGATTAGGGATTCATGATCCTGAGACCCTCAACAGAGTCTTGAGAGCCAAGCTTTGGTGGAGATGGATTAAGGAACCGAATGCCCCCTGGGCTAAGCTTTGGAAACAAAAATATGCCAAGCACTAGCAGGAGAAGGATCACATTAGAATGTCAGGGCAAATCAAGGGCTCCCATATTTGGAACCTTGCCTAGGATAATAAAAACATTGTTCAGCACCATTGTTTTTGGGAAATACGAGCAGGGGATCTTGCTCGATTTTGGGAGGACAGCTGGCAACAAGAACCCAACTTTCTATGGATGAATTTGCAGATCTCAAAAGTGACACAGACAACAAAGGTATGGTTCTGGTAAAAGACTTCTGGGATTAGGGAAGGAATAAAGGAAAATGGAGGGAGTGGAAGGATCTTAGATACAGTGATGAAAACCAGCTGAAGACCAAGGCAGAAGCCCTCACCCAGGAGCTAGAGCATAGAAGGATTCTTGTCTCTTCCTCAATGGATCAATTAAGATGGGGTAAGAACACTGAAGGCAACTTTAACCTCAAAGAGGCCAAACAGGAAGTCACGGAATTTAACTTTGTGAATCCTGATCATATCTGGAAGAAACTTTGGGAAAGTCTATATTGGATGAAGATAAAGCTTTTCATCTGGTTAGTGCATCAAAGGAATATCTTAACTTGGGAGAATCTCCTCAAGAAAGGCTTCATTGGTCCTTCCAGGTGTTACCTTTGTGGCACTCACGAGGAGACGATTGAATACCTTCTCAACCTTTGTCCTTTCACTTCAAAGGTGTGGGACTGGGTGGAAGTTATTTTTAGACAAACCGATAGGGATAGTCTCAACATATCCAACACTCTAAAGAACTGGAGGAAGAACTTCTCAAGGAATGAGATAGTTAATAAAGCATGGATTCTGGTTCCAGGTTTTATCGTCTGGAATGTGTGGAAAGAACGCAATAGTCGAATCTTCAAAAACAAATCAAATAGGCCCCAACATATAATTGAGCAAATTCTGAGGCAGCTCAAAGACACAGTAAGAAGCTTGTTGAGGACCCTTCCTAAAGATCCTCCCCTGCCCCATGAGGATAGAATTTTACTTCACTTGGGTCTCCAGTCTATCAGTCCTCTGGGAATAATGAAGGAATCGAGCCTTATAAACAAGTGTGCTACCATTTGGAAGCCCCATCCTCATGGTTTCTTAAAGGTTAACATTGATGGAGTAGCTAAGGGCAACCTAGGTTTAGTGGGCTTTGGGGGTGCCATAAGAGACGATCAGGGACAAACACAGACAATCTTCCATGGCCACTTGGGGAAGGCCACAAACAACATGTTTGATCTCATGACATTAGAAAAATGCTTGGAAATCCTAGTGAATTCAAGTTTAGACAATGTTATATTTGAAGCGGATTCGAAATTAATTATTAGATCTCCAAATAAAGTGTCGAAGCACTGGAAGCTCTTGCAGGTTTTTTACCGCATTTATTCTCACCTACAAACCCTTAAAACTGTCAGATTTTCTCATGTGAAAAGGAAGGCTAACATGTTAGTGGATCGTTTGGCGAATGAAGGAGTCACAAGTAAGGACAAGGATTCTAGGTATGCCTGGGATTCGCTTCCCCCAGGTAAATTGCGCGAGGATTGTCTCTATCAAGCTACCCAGGATATGGAACAATGGACTAACAGGTTGGATCAAAGGGACCCTGAAGAACAACGGGAGTTTGGAGAGCTCCACACAATCTAACCTGCCTTGGTTCGGTTTTTTTCCAAAGTCTGGATTCCCTTTGTTTGAATGATGAAAGGTTTGACTCAGACAACTTCACAGGATGGGGTAGCCCTTGTCATTTGGCTTAGGTGGTGCTTGACAGAGAATCCAGGTGAACGGGATTAGCTCAAGTACTGCCTGCTGGACGGAATTAAGGGACAACATGTGGTGAAATGACGTGTTTGGTTTTTCTGCGAGTCAACCTATCTAATACCGCAAGCGGTATATCGGGCAGGGTCTGCATGGTTTCTGGTTTCTCTGTGTTTGGCTTCGATTCCACTCTTTGAGCGACGCGTGGTGGAGCGAGGTGAGAGAAAACTGCCCCCATCGGGCAGTTAACTCACGCGCTTCTCGTCCTTCCAATATCCACGATGACTGTTGGATCTTCGTTTGTGGATCAACAGTGGTGATTGTTTGTGTGTTTTGGTCGAACCCCAAATATGTTTAGAGTGTAATGCTTTTAACTTTTGTCGGGTCCATTTGTCAGTTTTCAGGTCGGCCTATGGTGGGACCTCTTGTGAACCCACGGCAAGTTATGGGCATGTCCTCCATGGTTTTTTAGGCTCATTTGATGCACGACAGCACTGCCAGATGACCTTGTGCTCTGTTTGACGGTTCTCCCCGGATTTCCAATTTAGGTTTCGCTTAGTTTTGGGTGATTGGTTTGGCTTGGCCTGCCCGGCTAACTATTGAACGCTCGCAGAGCGGGTGTGTGGCTCCTTGTAAATTATGTATATTTGGCTAAGTTTAATAGAAGGCCCTACTCTTACCTGATCAAATAAATGATATGTATAATTGTTTTTGTATAGTTTGAGTGGGACTAATGGTTAAGAGCATGTGTGGTAAGTCACATTTAGCTTTCTTGCTTTTTTTTTCCTCATCATAAGGATAAAATGGAAATCGAAGTTTTTTTTGGTATGTCCAAATACAAGCAAATGCCTAGCAAAACCTATGTACTCAAAAGTTGGGAAATTGACAAATATATGAGTATACCTATGTACTCAAAAGCTTGGAAATTAACAAATATATGACTATCCCTATGTACTCAAAAGCTGGGAAATTGACAAATATATGAGTACATGGTTTTTGTGGAGATTTTTGTAACCCAATGTGCTATGTTGTGAGAATCGGAAGGATATAAGTAGTTATATTTTTGTAATCTAGAATATAATTTATTTTTATATTTTAGTATGATCCAATGATATATAGCTTTCATGAGGGCATGCACTTTAGTTGGGTGTTATACTATATAGATAGCATCTCTCAAGTATAGGCCTAGTTAATTAGTTAAGTAAACTAGTTAACTAGTCAAGTGAACTAGTAGAATCCCAAAGATAATTAGAGAATCAATATACATAAGTGGAATTTTATTAAAGTCAATTGATAGCTAGTCTTAGTTAATTAGATCATCAACATGCAATAATCAGTTAACTATGTCATGGCTCATACATGACTCCACCATAGTAAAGAGAAATAAAACTCATGCATGCATGACTCCACTCCACTAGCAATCTGTGTGACTCAATAAGTACAAAACATAAATATTGTATACAAATATTTTGGAGTTAGGCCACAACTTCTATATTAAATATTCTAAATTGGAATATTTTCAATTGTTATTCTTTTTTTCTTTTTTTTCATAGTCTAATCTTAAATTTATATATAAATTAATATGAACTATCCTTTAGAAAACATAAATATTTGTGTTTAGTGGTTATAAAGTTATAATACAGTAGACACATGATAAATTGGATAACATAAATATTTATGTATTTATGTGATTATAAATCATCAGTAATAAAGTATATGAATTTGATAAACTCTTCAGTGGAAGTAATTTTTTAGAAAATATCTTTTTAAAATATTTACCTATAAAAATTTGATTTATATTTTTACCCATTATTTAAATATCTACCCGTAATAACGTAAATATATATGTTTTACACTCAAAGATGTCAAATATATTCCAATATCATTTAATTTAATTTGCATGTATGATGTCACGATCATGTTGGCAGTATCTACAATTATTGGCACGGGGTTTAGAACACCGCCAATTCTAGTTGTCTGACCGGCTGCAGCGGAATTCGTCAGCTTTATCTTTTCTCATCGTGAGAATAATAATGGAAATGGAGGTTTTTTTTAGTTAAGTAAATTAGTTAATTAGTCAAGTGAATTAGTAGAATCCAAAATAATTAGAGAATTAATATGTATAAGTGAAATTGTATTAAGTAAACTAGCACTTAATCTTAATTAATTAAACAATCAACATGCAATCATCAATTAATTATTTCATAATTCATGCATCACTTCACTCATAATGTGACTCCACCATAGTAAAGAGAGGTAAAACTCATGCATTCATGACTTCACTCTACCGGGAGTGTGAAGTGTGACTCAATAAATAAAAAAACATAGAGATGTTATACACAAATATTTTGGTGTTAGGCCACATATTCTATATTAAATATTCTAAGTTGGAATGTTTTAATTATCATTATTTTCCTTTTTAATTTTCATGGTCTAATCTTAAAGTTATATATAAATTAATATGAACTATCATTTAAAAAACATAAATATTTATGTGTTTAGTGGTTATGATATCATAGTAAGCATGGTATAAATTTGGTGGGACTCTTACTAATTAAGTAATTTTTTTATAACAAAATTCATTTTAAAATATCTTTGCATATGAATTTTGATTTATATTTTTACTCATCATTTAAATATCATTTACCCTCTTACCAAGTAATATCATAAATATATATGTTTTACATTAAAACTGTCAAATATATTCAACCATGTTCATTCATATTTTCAAATTGGCCAATGACTTGTATAATTATGTATAGTGGTTATTTATGTAATTTCAAAGACTTTACAAATCATGCTAAATAAATATTGAAATTTTTTCCAGTAATTTGGTGAAACCCATTAGCTATAATTTATTTTGAAGAGAAACAATCATTTTAGCTTTTAATGTGATGTACTGGACTTAAACATGACCTTATAAATAATAAAACAAATTTGCAGCCACTTTGAAATAGGAATTTTGAAGGATCATAACATTTCAAGCAATATTAATAGGTAAGGAGTGCCTTTTGAAGAAATTCATAGTCTTCTAACAATGAAGAAGAATAGAGCTCTCTAGCAAATAGGCTAAGGCATAAAAGGCTCATGCTCAATTGTGTTTAGATTTGAGTATGAATGTATAGAAGGCATCATAACCTTGCTACTAACACTAAATAAACTACATAAAAATCTCAAATCAAATGGAAAATTGTTCTTTCACCTAGATGAATAAGAAAAGTCAATTAATGTATTATATAGAATACCAAAGGCCCATGGATGTGGACATGTGAGGTAAGTCTCAAACTTAAGCTTCACTTCAATTTTCACGCTTTAGGGTTAAGTGTGTACAATGCAAGATTAAATGGTGTAAGAGAAGATAGAGATGAACTCACTAATGGGACATTATATGTTTATCTTGAAGTCTCATTTTAAAGTCTTAATATTGTGTGTGCCCATACTGCAATACACTTTCAACCAATCAGATAGCTAACTTCTATTGTTTTCTACAATTTTATTTGAAATCATTCATTCTTTGACTAAATTCTGTTGTTTTCTACGATTTTGTTTGAAATCATTCATTTTTCTACAATTTTATATGAAATCATTCATTCTTCGACTAACTTCTGTTGTTTTCTACGATTTTGTTTGAAATCATTCATTCATATATGTATGATTGTCTATCACTCATCAAATCGATGGTGTGTAAATTTAAGTAACGATTATTATTTGAAGGCGGAGCAGAGTGTTGGGTTGTTGTTTGTGGGGTGTTGGAGTATTGAGGGATCAAGGGCATGGAGGCTACTAGCCGCCTCTATCCATGATTCATGCCGTTGTTTCTTTGTTGGGTCTCTGGTGGCCTCTGAATGTTGATATCAATGCTCAGTGGTGGTTACAATGCATGGGTTCTAGTTTATGCCTGCTTTAAGGGGAGTGTTGAGGGAGCGAGGGAGGGACAACTACTCTGGCTGCTTCTTCCTCTAGTGCGTGCCTTTCTTTCTTGACCAAGATTCTAGGATTTGTATGCAGACGTCATCATTTTATTGCATGAATTTTTCACATTTCGCCTGTTTAGTTCAGCATTGGGTTTTATCTATTCGTGGTCCAGCTGGTGCGGCCTTTGACATCACTGCCATGGGTGCTTTCCTAGGGATGCAATATTGTTTTATGGTTGTAGTTGTGTATGGGGTTCACCCTATTTCCTTCTACTGGCCTGATCCAGGGCATTTCAGTTTTCTAGGTGGCCTGTAACTATCATAGCTTTGTCAGATATTTGTTTTGCCTCTTTGAGGTTTTTTGGGCTCATGTTTTTCAAGAATTCTTGGGTTTCTTTAAACCTGTTTATTGTAATGATTTGAAGTCTGTTTTTTGGGGATTTTTTCGGGTACTCCTTTTGGAATTTTGCAATGTAAGTGGCTTATGCCCACTATTCTTCATATGTGTTTTGCATCTATAACATGTAATTTTATGATTTATCAATAAAAATTATGATTTTTCCATGAAAAAAAGAGTAACCATTATTATTTATGTTATTTAGATAATAAATAACTATAATATTTAATTAGTTATTTATATATATTAGTTATCAATTAAAAATTAGGAAAGTAAATTTTGAGGATTAGGTCTAAGTGATTATTAATAAACCAAACAAATATATTTTCCATAAAGTTCAAAAGTTTTTCTTCGATTATAATTTTAATTATATGTCCACAATCTACCATGTTTTCCATCTATAGTCTAGAATTTTATATTTGGTCTTTTTTAGGGAATAACTTTACATCAATTTTATGTAAGATGCTACAAATTTTTTTTGTTAAAACTGTGCATTTCCAAGTTTTTAGGGTGCTAAATTCATATTCCACTTATAAATGTACTTTAAATTAACATGCGACTAAATTTTGTTAAATTTATGCATTTCCAAGTTTTTATGGTGCTATATTTACATTCTATTTATAAATGTTAAAGAAATTATTGTATTTCCAAAAATTATTTAATATAAAAAATAATTAAAACAATTTAATATATTTTTTTAAATTAATTATTTTATTTAATTATTATTAAAAAAACATCATTACTAAAAAATTTGGTCATAGTTTAAAATATATTCCTTAATAAGTATTCATACCTTCTATCCATCTTACAAATTAAAATATATATTTCTATGAATGAATGTGTAACATAATATATTTAAAGTTAATATATTAAAATGTTGCCTTAAATGAGTTCACTCTCTCAAAGATATTGAATATTATATGAGATGTATGAAACTTAGAAATGTATAATTGTTTTCAACCAAAAAAAAGAAATAAGGGTATTCTTTAGTAAAAATTCTCGGCATTTTGGATATGAGACCTATTGAAATTTTAGCTAAATAATTATTACTAAAATAAGTTTAGGTGTTAGACTAAATAATGTAAAATTCAATGTATAGAATGTGATTATTGTAAGTTTAGAAATAAAATTATCCTAACCTATCTTAAGTAATAACACTATCAATTCCCTGGCTTTAGGTGAACATTAAAGGAAGGAATACGGGGGTGGCCTTCCCACTGGGCAAGTGGCAGCCTAGATCCGCCAGCTGTAAGGGAAATCTATGGGCCTGCCACCCCCGTCTGGTTATATTGAATGCAGGCCTTTACTCCGCCCTGCAACCAGCCGTCGACTCCATTATAGCTCCCCCGCGATACGTCTCTCCGGTGTTCGTTTTACAGTCTGTCTGCGTTGGAATGTCCATTGCTTGGGGCGTCGCTTGGAGGTATTTTAAGAGCCAGCCTCCGCTGGTCATGCCTTATTCAATGCCTGTTCTGTTTGACGTTGGGTTGTGGATGCTCTGTCTGTTCGGTTTGTTGCTGGTTCTCGGGCCTTAGCAGTGGGCTCAAAGGTTTAGGCCTCCGCCCTTAGCACAGAAGGCCTTGGTCTCTTCCTTTGTGCACCCTGGCTCTCCCGTCTGTACGCAACAGTCTTCTGTGCTCTCACTGCACCCCTCGGCACTCCTGTTGATACTCCTGGTCGGCTCTCTGTGCTAATTCTCACCTTGCCCCTCTGTGTTCCTTCTGAATCGTCTATGTTGCCCTATGTGCTCTTGTCAGCCATTAAGCCTTTGCGCAAGGTTAATTGGCTCTCTGTGACTCTTGGTTTGTGGAGACCCAGTTCTCTGTGCAGTCCTCGTTACAGTGTTATTCCAAAATGTCGCGTGAATGGCTCTGCCTTATTAGCCGAAGGGGTGGGTCTCGGGGAGGTTCCAGAGGAAGAGCTACCTCTCAGCGCTCCTCTCACACCACGGAATCCTCCTCTGAAGAAGTGGACTCTCATGGAGCAAGGCGAGGCCGGGGTAGAGGCAAAGGTCGAGGTCGTGCAGCTGCATGCTCGCACAGCTCTCATCCCTCCACCCGTTTTCGGTTCCCCTGTTCCTTGGACAATTCTACCTATTTTGTGTCTGTCCGGATTGAGAAGTGCGATAACGCAGCTCCTCCAAAAGTCCATGTGGAGCCTAGGCAACCTTCTCCTGTTCATTGCCAAAGAATTCAGCCTGCGGAGGCCTCGGTTGCGGTGGCGGGTCCAAGCGAGCCGGCTAAAGATGACGCTCCTTACACAGACTCGAGCGCATCAGATCAGTATGGTTGCAGAATTGTTGAGGAGCAACCATCCACCTCAATGGATGTTTGAGCTTGCCTCTATGTCGTTTTGGTCCGGCTATGACCCCAGGTGGTCGTTTCTGCGGTTCTATGATGTTTGCTTGGCGACTTCAGCTCACGGCCTTCTTCGTTGGAAACGTTTTGACAAGCTCAAGCAACGGCTCAGCTCTGTTCAGGTCGGATATGGTTTTCATTCACGCCTATGTTTTCCGCTCTATCTCTGTTTGTATCACTCTTCGGATAGTTGGTTTTGGTATATGTCAAATGGTCTGGCTTTCAGTGGGTTCCGAATTGTGTCACGCTATCAGTCTTTCAGTTATGTTCTGTGTCAATTGTCTATCCTTTAGTTATCAAGAGTCTGTTGGACAAGTCAAATTTCAAAGGAGGTTTCACCCTCCACTGTTAAAGCTCTGCTGAATCCATCTCAGTATGGAGAATTTTTGCGGCCAGCCTCGATGTAATCCTTTTTGTAAACTTTTTGTATAATAATAGAAGTAGCCTAATTTACAAAAAAAAATAACACTATCAATTAAGCTAATAGATGAGTGTGAAGTAAAAACTTATTTGCAACCATCTATGAAGTAAAACATTATTTGCAACCATCTATTTAGGAGCTTAGAATGCTAAATATTTGAAAAATAACTTAAATCTAATGCAATAAAATTTATAGATGAGCAGTGTACATACAAATACCAAGCCTTACAATGGTATAGATGATAATATTGACATTGAGAGTGGTTAACAACTAGAGAATCACAAATCATCATTTACTCCTCCTGAAAGAATGGACTTAAGGGCTTATTCACATTAAAAATTTTGAAACATTTGTCATTGAACAACTCTTGATGTTAGGTTCTCTTAAACACATATAACCTACAATATACAACTATTTCTTGGGAGTTTTGACTTCCCTTTAATAAATACAAGCTTTAGACTTCTTTCATTTTGTCACTTTCCTAAAACATATACATATATACATTATTTCCAAAAGGAAAATTTACAATAAACCTTAAGCCTTATCTTCAATATATGCTACTAGAACTCCATGCTGAGTGTAGAAATTCTGTAAATTCTCTACAAATCTCACTATGAGGCCTATGTAGAAAATCTGACTGTAGATTAACCTGATAATGCAATATACTAAAGCAAAATACTATAATCTACTTCTACTATCAATTTGTGGAAGCTTAAATATTGAGCTATTGAGTTGAACACATATAACTAGAAGAAGAAGAATCAATGCACAATACAC
>APFE031304083.1:0-23356 GCA_000404065.3 Pinus taeda | reverse complement strand
GACCAATACAATCAAAAAACAGCGGAGCCATATAAGTTTTTATCTATATTTGTATCTTTCATTAGTATTTAATATTCCGAGTTACTATGGATTTTAGGCTGTAATATGATCCCTCAATCAAGTTATATATATATGTGTGTGTGTGTGTGGGGGGATGGTAAATAATTTATAAATTATTATAGATAGTTTAAATTAATTAATTAATAACAATCTACATTCAAAAAATAAGGGTTGCACTTCAAAGTATTTGATCCCTTTAAGGGCATGACAAATCTAGAGTATTAGATGGATCTACGTTAGTAATAATCACAAATCAAAGGTTAAAATTTATCTTCAAAGTAGTTATGTCTTTTTTACCATTTTAATTAAATTAACCCTAACTTGTTAATTGTTGAGTAAAGTGAAATGAATCTCCATACTTATAATATGTTTTTAAAATTATTACTTGTAATCTTTATTATATATTAATTAAATTTATAATAATTAATAATAATAATAATAATAATAAATGTAGGAAAAAAAGCTTTCGGATTTGATTCATATTGTTAGGATTCTGGTTTCCCCGATTAATCACGATTAGTTGTTCGAAAAATGGTCGACTCAAATAACTAACAACTTTCTTCTAATTATAAATCACGAAGTCTTAGATCTAACCAATAGGTAATAAAAATTAAAATAAAAACTATAATTTAACTTAATTTTATGATTTTTTTAATATTTTAGGCCCTAACCTAAAATGGAACCACACTGGTGGTTCGGAAAACTCGTCATCAAAATCTAAGTATTTTAATATTTATTATACTTTATTCTTTTAATTAATATTTAATAACTATTTAATTTATATATCGGTTAGCTGCGATTTTATTTTATTAAACATTTTAATTTATATGACTGTAGTTATTAAACTATTTCCCCATATTACACACACACATTATACAAATTAAGTTTAACCTGTCAAGTTAAATGTATTTTAATAAATCTTTTAGCATAATTATATATATAGATATAAATAGATCAAAACCTCCCAAATTTAAATTCCTCTGTGAGTAAAATGACTACCTCTCATCGCGCCACCATCCAACGTTTACATTTTTTAGGTGATTTGTGCGACAAGTTGATTCTGAGAGTTCGATACTGGTACACGGGCTTTCTTGGTGCTATGGATTGCACTGGCTATTATCCTATCCTGAGAATTGAAGAACCTGGCTGATATTCTAAGCGGACTGGCTATGGCACAATCCTTAGGAATTAACAAAAAGATAGGTTTGGCTTCTGCGTTAATATCTCAGACCTGGCCCAGAAATCCCATCACTCGCGCTCTTAAAATTACGCAAGCCAAGGGCGATGGGAATGCTAATAAATTGTCGCCTTTCGATGCCATTAGTCTGTGTAAGCATGGTCGACTGAAAGAGGAGCTGAGAATTTTGCATCTTACAGAACGAATTATAAACCCTTCCACGTATGCTTCTCTGTTGCACGAGTGCACCAAGAAGAGAGAGATATCACAGGGTAAACTGGTCCATTCTCACATGAACCAGAGGGGAATCATACCAGACATTTTCTTATGGAATACCCTTCTTAACATGTATGCCAAGTGCGGGAGCCCGACAGAGGCTCGCAGAGTTTTCCACCAAATTCCCAAACCAGATGTTTTCTCGTGGACTGTTTTAATTGCAGCAAACGCGAGACATCGACTGTATGAAGAGACTTTGAATTTGTTCAATCAAATGAAACAAACGGGGATTCTACCCAATCAGTTCACATTTGCCAGTGTTCTCCCTGCATGTGCCAATTTGGGGGATTTGCAACAGGGTATTGAAATCCATGAAGAAATAAGTAGGAATGGGTTTCAGTCTGATTTGGTTGTGGCTAACGCCCTTGTTTATATGTATGCAAAATGCATGAATTTAGAGAATGCACGCAATGTGTTTGACAAAATCCCTGAGCCAGACGTAGTTTCATGGACTACATTGATTGCGGGATATGCACAAAATGGATACCTTGAAGAAGCCTTGAAGCTCTTTCGCGAAATGCCTCAGCGAGACTTGGTCTCATGGAATGCGATGATTGCAGGATTTGCACAGAATGGGCATAATGAAGAGGCTTTGAAAATCTATCAGCAAATGCAAACCGAAGGTATTAATCCAGATGCCACTACTTTTCTCAGCGTTCTTGCTGCTTGTGCGAACTTGGCAGCTCTGGAGCAGGGAACCGAGATACATGAAGAAATAATTAGAGGTGGACTGCACTGCAATATCAATATGGTGAATGCCCTTGTGGACATGTATGCTAAATGCGGGAGCCTTGAGAAGGCACGGGATATGTTTGATGAAATGCATCAGCGAGATGTGGTTTCGTGGAATGTCATGATTGCAGGATATGCAATGCATGGTTTTGCTAGGGAGGCCCTCAAATTCTTTGAGCAAATGCAACTCTCTGGTGTGAACCCAACTCATATTACCTTAGTTTCTGTTTTGTCGGCGTGCTGCCATGCAGGCTTGGTGGAAGAGGCCTGGCATTACTTTGATTGCATGAATGAACAATATCTCATCACACCTGCAATAGAGCATTATGGCTGCATGGTTGACGTACTTGGCCGTGCTGGCCTCTTGAAGGAGGCACAAGAGTTTATGAACAAAATGCCAATAGAACCCGATACTACTATGTGGGCGTGTTTACTTGGTGCCTGTAGAATACATAGTAATGTAGAGCTAGCCCAGAAGGTGGCAGAACACCTTTTTGAGTTGGATTCTAATAATGCTGCACATTATGTGCTGCTGTCAAACATCTATGCTGCTGCTGATAGGTGGGATGATGTTGGAAAGTTAAGGAAAATGATGAAAGATCGGAAGGTGCAAAAGCCACCTGGATACAGTTGGGTTGAGGTTAACAAACATGTGCATACTTTTCTTGCTGGAGACAGCTTACACCCACAAATGCAGAGGATTTATGCCAAGTTGGACTGTTTGTCAAGGCAGATGAAGGCTGCAGGGTATGTGCCTGACACAAGATTCGCCCTAATTGACGTGGAGGAGAACCAAAAGGAACAAGTTCTTTTCCACCACAGTGAGAAGCTGGCAATTGCATTTGCACTTGTCAACACACCATCTGGAGCAGTTATTCGCGTTATCAAGAATCTCCGTGTTTGTGGTGACTGCCACTCTGCCATTAAGTTCATCTCCAAGATTGTTGAACGAGAGATTATTGTAAGGGATGTCTATCGTTACCATCATTTCAAAGACGGACAATGCTCTTGTGGTGATTACTGGTAATTTGAAGTGAATAAAGACATAAACCTCGCATAATGACAGCTTTAAAGACAAGGTGTTGCAATTCAAGCAATTGGTTAAATATATTTTATCAAGAATCTCCGTGTTTGTGGTGATTACCACTGTACCATTAAGTTCATCTCCAATACTGTTGCACGAGGGACTATTGTAAAGGGATGTCAACCGTTACCATCATTTCAAGGATGGACAATGCTCTTGTGGTGATTATTGGTAATATGCAGTGAATAAAGCTATTGGCATCAACCTTGCATAATGACGGATTTAAAGACAAATTGTTGCATTTCAAGCAATTGGGTAGTATATTTGATTTATGGCGAATATTCCAGTCACTGGCCGAGGATTCATTGATGGGTTCAATACCTTAGCCAAATGGCATAAATGGACAATGCTTTTGTGGTGATTATTGGTAATATGCAGTGAATAAAGCTATTGGCATAAACATTGCATAATGACGAATTTAAAGACAAATTGTTGCATTTCAAGCAATTGGGTAGTATATTTGATTTATGGCGAATATTCCAGTCACTGGCCGGGGATTCATTGATGAGTTAAATATCTTAGCCAAATGGCATAAACCTTGCATAATGATGGTTTTCAAGACAAGATGTTGCAATTCAAGCAATTGACGGGGTTAAGTATCTTAGCCAAATGGCATTAACCTTGCATAATGACGGCTTTAAAGACATAGTGTTGCAATTCAAGCAATTGGGTAGTATATTTTATCAAGAATCTCCGTGTTTGTGGTGACTGCCACTCTGCCATTAAGTTCATCTCCATGATTGTTGCACGGGAGATTATTGTAAGGGATGTCAACCGTCACCATCATTTCAAGGATGGTCAATGCGCTTGTGATTCTGGTAATTTGAACTTTGAAGTAAATAAAGTTCTTGGCATAAACCTTGCATAATGATGGCTTTAAAGACAAAGTGTTGCAATTCAAGCAATTGGGTGGTATATTTTATCAAGAATCTCCGTGTTTGTGGTGACTGTCACTCTGCCATTAAGTTCATCTCCAAGATTGTTGCACGATAGATTATTGTAAGGGATGTCAACCGTTACCATCATCTCAAGAATGTACAATGCTCTTGTAGTGATTATTGGTAATTTGAAGTGAATAAAGCTATTGGCATAAACCTTACATAATGACAGCTTTAAAGACAAGGTGTTGCAATTCAAGCAATTGGGTAGTATATTTTATTTATGGTGAATATTCCAGTCATCGGCCAATGGATACATTGATGGGGTTAAACATCTTAGCCAATGGCATAAACCTTGCATAATGACAGCTTTAAAGACAAAATGTTGCAATTCAAGCAATTGGGCAGGATATTTTATTTATGGCAAATATTTCAGTAATCTGCCAATGGATACATTGATGGGTTTAAACATCTTAGCCAGTTGTCATAAACCTTGCATAATGACGGTTTTAAAGACAAGGTGTTGCAATTCAAGCAATTGGGTAGTATATTTTATCAATAATCTCCGTGTTAGTGGTGACTTCTACTCTGTCATTAAGTTCATCTCGAATGTTGTTGGACGAGAGATTATTGTAAGGGATGTCAACTGGTACCATCGTTTCGAGGATGGACAATGCTGTTGTGGTGATTATCAGTAATTTGAAGTGAATAATGTTAAGTGTGAAGCCAAATTCATGCAGGATTCTGGATCCTTCTACATCGCCATTAGTTTTTAGATCTCTATACCACCATTAGTTTCTAGATCATTCTAGATCTCCATCTAAATCACATACAGGAATCTAGATCCCTGCCTCTATAAATTTGTAATTTCTCTGGCCAAAGAAAGCAAGCCAAAGCCCAAGCCTGTTATGTAATCCAAAGTGATTTCCTATGTTGTCAGGAAACGTGGGTGCGGGGACGGGGACGGCATTTTTGGAAACAGGGTGCGTGGGTTCGTTGGGTAATTTAATAATATTAAATTTTAATAATTAAAATTTTATAAATTATAAATTATAAATTAATAATATATATGAAATTTGAATTTGTATATTTTTTCAATTTTAAAATTTTAAACAAGAAAAACTTTAAATGATAATCATTTAAATATGCATATTATTAATTAATATTTCATATATATAATTAATAATATATATGAAATTTGAATTTGTATATATTTTCCAAACCCATTTTGATAATGCATAAATGGACCTGCTTACCATTTTCATCTGATGACAGTCTGGCACATGCCTTCAGAATAATAGTGAAGATCACCTGGTTTGGATTTATGCCAAACCAAAGCATTCTGCCACAAATTGGAAAGCGTCCATGCAACAGTTGTGGTCAGCATATCCTGCTGTCATTGAGTTCCACGAAACCGCATACCATGCAAGCATCCTATCAAATACAGTTTTGCAGGTCAAACTTGTTCCCTAACTCTATATTGCCATATTAACATTGCAGGCATCATTGTTTGTCTGATCACACTGCTATAATGTCCATCCTTTTCCATGCTTCTAATTTCTCTTCCTATGCTTATCTTTCATTTTATTTTCCAAATCCAACAGAATTTCAGACCTTTCTCAATTGTTATGTTACCTGTTTAACCCTCAAACACAAGTCCCCAGTATTAGCTACCATAAAAAAGAGTGAAGATATTAACTATTGTTTTATACAGACAAGCATAACATCCGTTGCTTGATGCAATTAACTTATTCAATTTAGAGCTGCACCATATTTTCATCCAAAAATGAAACACATGAAATCAGTACAAAGTCGGCAAGTGTCTTTTGTCAAGCCAGCATATGGAATAATACATTACAGCTATAAACTATAATTCTTGTGTGCATCTCTCTGTGTCCATTAATGTCTGTTCTCTCTATGTCCATTAATGTCTGTCTATGTGTATGCATCGATTTGTGTGCATACATCTACATCTTATATGTATTTATGTGAGATTTGAATTTCAACACTTCTCATCATGATCAAAATTAGAACAAGAGTGTCTCTGAAAATGCCTTTACTGCTATTTATAAGTCATTCCCTGAAGCTCCAAGGAAACAGAAAAGTCTCTAACTGAAGCCCGATCCCTATTCTGCCCAGACAAGCGCTCTGCAATCATATATCCAAGGAGGTCGACAGTCCACTCACATCTTTTGCTCACTTGAATATCTTGATGTAACTTCAACCTAAAATTTTTGAAAATACCCATGCTACTTCAAACTTCTTGTATGGGCTCTTGTCCTTGAGAAATGCCCTAGGGGATATATAGCCTTTGGCATGATACATGAAAACAGTAAACAGTCCTCAAACCTCCACTCCCTTTGTAGAGACACCAATAGAATAATATAGCACTTCCAGCTAACTTATTTTACTTAAGCCTCAATATAAATCCCAAAAAAACAGAGTTGAGGAAATAATGAAGTGGATTAAATCACTCAGGACGGGTGACCTCATTTATGAACTTGGCAGAATAGTGGCAATTACGACATATGCACTTCTTGCGCTTTTGATGAGACTTCAGTGCTCTTTACAACTTGCTGAAAAGCACAAACAAAATATAAGCTTCTTCCTCTTGTAAAACAATGCAGATTCCCACCACTCCTATTGCACATCATGTGATGATCACTACCACCTACTCCTGTTTCTTATTATGCAGCATAAAGTGCACATCAGGTACATCCCCTGCTTCCTTCATCAACCCTGTCAGTCACTGCAATTCTGCATAGATCTCCTCTGTCTGTGGGTGTGATCTATCTCCTACAACAAATGTATGCACTTTGTTCTTAACCTCAATCCAACTATATATTATTAATTATATTTTTAATATAGTTTTTTAAGAACCCGAAGAACCCAAGCACCCGAAGAACCCAAGAACCCGTTAAAGGAAAAGAACCCAATTTTTTTTTTGAAGAACCCGGTTCTTCTAGGTTCGTCTGGGAAGAACCCATACCCGAATCTGGTACTTGGGTGCGGGAACCCGGGACAGGTTCGAGAACCCCACCCCCGGGTGCGGGTACCCGTGCAACACAGGTGATTTCTGTTCTCCAGTGATTGTTTTATTTATTCCGCTGTTTCTGATTGAGTAATCTTGTTGTTTCTCCATTTGTCTATCTGTGTGAATTATTCTCTGCTTTTGCTATCTAAGTCTCTAAGCATAAATCTGTTGTGTTATGTATGCTCTGGTCTAACCGCCATTAACGGGGAGCCAACAAATAAAGCTATTGGCATAAACCTTGCATAATGACAGCTTTAAAGACAAGGTGTTGCCATTCAAGCAATTGGGGAGTATATTTTATTTATTGCTAATATTCCAGTGATCGGCCAATGGATACATTGATGGGGTTAAACATCTAAGCCAATTTTATGGGTGATCCAAGTGCTCAGGTGTAGGACCAGGGGACATGAAGATTTCCTGGAATTTCTCTAGTTATGAGTTGTGTATGTAGTTAGCAGGCAACAACCTATTCAGCATATTGTAGTGCAGTATTAAACAACAAATTAACTTATCTCAATAGACAAGCAAAATAAATTACAAGACATATCCAATATAGATTGTAGTATGGTTATAAATATAGAACACAAATTATCATGTAGCAACACGGACACACATAGCTTAAAGAGCCTTGACTATCATTATGATGCTAAATTGTTCATGTACTAGATATTGAATAGGATTGGTCAGGGTATCAGCCTCATGGCTGTTACAATAAATTCTGAAAATTATGAGAGCAAGGGTGCTCTGTGCACCCTTAGAAGGGTTGTGAGAGGTGAAATTGTATATAAACTTGTTACTTGATTTCAATCTGTATATGAAAGTTCGTATCATATAATGTAGTTGTTATGCCTTCGTTTAGTTCTGCAGTCTCGATCCGGTGGTTTATCTAAGTCACACAGTTTGGAGTTTGTGGCTTTTGGACCTTGGTGAGTTGTGGTTGACCTGCAGTAAGTGAACTGTGGTCTCTTCTGTAATGCAGCTGTTGTATCCTTCCAAGAGAACTACAAAGTAGATTTGCTATCTTTAGCAAACCAGTCGCATCATACTCCACTTTTGTTCACTTGTGACCTACAACTGCCTAGAGCCAGGGACGTATAGTAGAAGTCTACTACAAGCTCTCAGTGTCCGTGAGAGGGTGTC
The DNA here is from genome assembly GCA_000404065.3 of Pinus taeda. Taxonomy (NCBI): domain Eukaryota; kingdom Viridiplantae; phylum Streptophyta; class Pinopsida; order Pinales; family Pinaceae; genus Pinus; species Pinus taeda. Next base: position 14,975 of record APFE031304083.1, on the reverse strand, counting down.
TATGTTGACTAAAGACTTGAGGAAGCCTGGTGATGTTGGCCTGATCCGCCAAAGTAGGCTGTGGTCAGCTGTAATCGATGGGTGCAGGTTATATTTGGAATTTTTTCATATACCAAACAAAATGTTCTACACTGTACGCAATAGCTTCTAAAGTTACATAGTTGTTTTGGGCATCTTTTAATGCTTATGAATTGCTTGTGTTGATTTTAAGCAAGATGTACTGGGAATCGGGATGGCTTGGGTTGTGGATTGCATTGGTTCAAAGTTTATGGTAATTTACATTTTGTGATTGATTTTTATTTACTTTTGATCAGTTGCCTTTTTAGATTCAGAAACAAGTAAAACTTAGTTTCAGTGGTGAAGTTGTGATATTTCCTTGATACATTTTCATTTTATTAACTTAATGTTAAATTACGATGCCATTCAGGGAAAACTTCATAGATGAATTATGGCCCATTGGCACTTTTTAAAGTACACGGAGTTAAAATCAGGAGAATCCTGATGAATGTTTGAGGATAAGATTTTCTAATGTATTCATTTATATGATTGTGAGATTTTTTGGTAATTATGCCAAAATTTACATCAGATGCATCAAGTTTCTTGCTGGTTAGCTTGCTTTTTCATTTTAATTTATGGATCGAATGAAGTTTCCAGTTATTTTGCTTATTTATGATCAATAAATACTCTTAAGCTTATTTGCTTTTATTCTTAATTTTCTCTCTGACCTTCAAGATTTTCCATGGTTTCATATATAGCTTGCACAACCCGTAGTGGATACAACACAACAAACATGCTTCGCAGTAGTGGCAGTTCGAATATTAGTAGCTGCAAGTTGAGATTGGAGAAGACAATTGCTTGTTGTTGAATGCTGATTTTTTTTTAATAAGGGTTTTCCAGAGAGGAGATAAGTTTATGAAGTCCTTGCATTGTGCTTTCTATGGATTGAATTTACTGTGTATTAATCCTCTACGGTTTGCTGCTATATGTACAAAATCCATAAGAACTAGAAGTATATATCCTTGGATCTATTTTTAAATATCAGAAACCAAGGCCCACACGGGCCCAAACCTTGAAGTGCTTAAGACTCAAGAGCTTTGGAGTTAAAGATTGAATCTATTTTGGTTTATTTTATTATTTATTATTTTTGGAGTTGTCTATAATGTGATTTTTTGGAAATTCCAGTGACGGAATCCGGCGGAAGAAATGAGGTTAAATCTTGATTTTTAGCAGTTAAAATGGTTTTTTAACTGCATATTTGGATTCAGCACCCTCAAAAACCCCTGGGACCCTTTGATTGTGCAGAAACTAGTTATCAAACTTGGGATTCCAATAAATTGCTGCCGGAGTTTGACCGGGAAAACCTGCCGGAAAGGCTTTCAAAAAGTCTCATTATAGACAACTGCATTATTTTCTATTATTATGATTTTATTTTTTATTTTTTTTTAGTTTAGTTTATTAATATTATTTTAAAGTTTATACATTCATATTAAGCTGTAGAATGCACCTCATTTCTCTGAGTCAGTGTCATAATATTAACCTGTAGAATACACCTCATTTCTCTGAGTCAGTGTCATCATGTTGTAGGATGAAAGTTTTTTTCCAAAAAAAGACTTTCTATGATTTATAGCATACTTGTGAATGTCCATAAGCATGAATGTCAATAATTCACTAAAGATCTAAACATTTGGTAAAAAATGAAGTAAGAAATTATGTAATTCCATGACAATTCTATGTTTTAGGCAAAGTCACCTGGCGGGATCAACTACTAAGTTTGAGATTCACCAAATTTGAAGGGACAATGAATAAAATCATTCAAATTCACTTTTTATCCTTGTTTATTTTGGATTAGGGTTTATGGAATTTTAATTTAATTATTAACAATTATTAGGTGGATGGTAAGATTTAACCTCCACTGAGTATTATATAATATTTTTAGTAGTAGTCACAAATTAAAAATTAAAATTTTAGTTACAAATTAAAAGTTCGAATGATCTCTTTTTACCTTTTTGTTTAAATTGTTGAATTAAAAAAATATCATATGAACCAGAGTCATATGAAATGGGTTATAGTTTTTGGGCATTTGATATTTATAAACTATAGTATTGATCCATTGTATTAGTAACAAAATCTATTTTTAAATAAAGAATTTTCTAATAAAATAAAGTGAATCTCTATAGTTAAAAATATTGTTATATGTTTTTTTTAATGTATCTATATTAATTTATGATTTTTTAACAAATAATAATTTAAAATTAAATTATAGTTTTTTTAATTTCCCTGGTTTTTTTAATTCTTAATAATGTGGAGTATAACTGTAGTACATAATATTACACCTAAATGTATTAATTTTATGTTTTTAAGATACATTTTTAAAAATTAATATATATTTCAGAATCATTGACCGAGTGTAAGGTACCTATTATTTATGGCCAGAATTGACTAGAGAGTTCGCCATCTCTATTGCAAATTTCTCGAGTTCTAATTTTGGATGAAGTGTGCACTGATCTGTGAATTGAGAACTCGATGTGATGACGTGAGCCGTCCCTGATTAAGCCCATCAAAATGGAGGAGCTTCACAATATATGGCGGCACGTCATTTCAAAGATGGATGGCAATAATAACATTGTCTCCGGCGGGGAATGAAGATTCGGATGATGTAATCTTTACTTGGAATAAACTATTTATTATAATGACGACGGAGGGTATAATTCATATAGGTTACGAACTAGCAATTGTCCCAAAAGGTACAAAGAGAGGCCGATAGGATTATTAAATTGGAATTGCAAAATTTTAGGTACAGAATGAAATGTGATCTATGAGGAGCTTTGGGGCCTATAGATTACAAGAGAGTAGCAAAATTTTTTCAGTGAACATGTTAGTTGGGTACTAATCATCTTGACGATTGGAGACAAAACTGGTGTTTATACTATTTTCCACAACTTTTGCAAACATTAGCGTCAAGCTAAAATCAACAAGGGTCCAAAAAACCAAAATATTGTAAAAATCATAAAAATATCCATAAAAATTGGCACACAATGGCTAGGCCAAAACACTAACTTTGTGTATGCACTCTACTCATTTTGTCAAGCATAATATCACTAATCTCAAAATAAATATACTTTGGTTTGATCAGTTTCTTTAGTAAAAAAGTTAGTATAACATCCCAAGCTTATCCATATATATCTCAATTTAAAAAGTGATAAATATATATAATATATATATTATATATATATAATAAATTTCTTTTATACCTTAACCTTGGAACTAAAAAAAGCCATCACCATCGCTTTCTAATGTGTATGACACGTGGACACTTAACGTCCACAACTAGAAGAGTGTGAGCTCCTACACCTCTCGAAAACATCAAGATTTGCATGAAGGTAAATAAATATCATATAGGATATAAAATGATTACTTTCATGAGTGTTCCAAGTATTTAATATAAATATTATAATGCTTTCAATGACTAAGAAGAAATAATGAATAGTCATAATAATAAAAAAAGATTCTTTAGAACAAGAAATCAGAGGAAACTTTCTAAAATATTCTATATTCAAAATTCCTTCGACAACATGACAGTGTGCATTTTAATCTATACTCTCATAAATCGTCTTTAAATATAAAATATAGACACGTAAATCAAATTCAGATAGGAAAAGGACAAACGAATAAATATTAAAAATAATTTGGTATGTAACATCACACTTTCACAATGTCACCCAAACAAAACTTTAACCTTATAACAAATCAAAAAGTCTAATGTAAACTATGTATTAAAAATATTTACAACAAGTTCCAACGCACTTTAGAAAAAGGCACTTCACTTGAGTATCAAAAGAGACTTAATAAAGAAAAAAACAAAAAACATATATATATAACATTGTCATTGCTGGCATGCTATTCTAACAACAAAACATTAAAAGTATGAATGTCATATTTAAAAACTGAGCTGACCTCTCAACATAGAATGAAATTTAATTAAGGAGAATAAATTAGTGGTGACTTGTGAAAAGAATATCTTTTATTTATGTGAACGAGATTGAGGCTGAGGCTCCCCCCTTTGGTCGTACCATACATGGCATGGCATAAAATGTTATACGTATGTAATGGCATGGCATAAAATGTTATCCTTGATGCTTCAGTACGTCCTTCCATAGAGAGGGGCCCATGAAAATATTATGGCTTAAACTATTGATAAGGGTTAAGTATTTCGGCTAATGTCATGACGTGTACTCATATCATTTTTGGTCTTTCCTAATCATAATTATATGATGGTAGATTAATATAGTCTGATTCGCTACTAATATGAGTAGTTTAATAGTATAAATGGGCTAATGGGGTAAAAAATCTTGAACTATCTCTGCTACATACTTTATTGTAGCATACTTTATTATTCAATGGCCTTTTATGCTAATTATTGTAGCATACTTTATTATTCAATGGCCTTTTATGCTATTTTGGTTAATTAGCATCTACAAACAAAACAAAACATAAATCTAAAAATAAAGTATTAACCATGAATTATGATAGGGCTGTATTGATGGGTACCAGTGAATAACAACTTACCTTTGACTAAACAGACATCATGATCTGTTGGTCACCACCTTCATAAATTTTTTTCTTTGAATGCAACCAAAAGTTAATCAAAATTTGAATTCAGGGTTTCCACTCAGAAAGGGAAAAAATATGAATAATAACTCCTTGTACCAGAATTTGTTCAGGCAGGGGAGGAACCTAACCTAGAGCCCAGTTTGGGGATTGTTGCCTCAGTTGGAAGCATTCAATCGCTGAACAATCAACAGAAACGCACTGGATACAATTTTTACAGACAAGATGGATGCTTCTTCCCGATAATATATGCATATATATAGATAATTTACCTGCATGGAATTTCATCTCCATCTATTCGACTAAACACAAATTCTCTGTATTTACATAATAGTCCAGCTGGGGTGGCCTGAGCAGAATCCGAATCCATGTACAAAAACAGGAAGTTGCTCTCATTTTCTGAGTCTTTTTCTCGCCCTTGAAACTGCTTCTGGATCCCCTGTGGCCTTTGATGGTGGCTCATCATCTGCTCCTGATGATCTTTTGACATGCTAGGGGGTCTTCCAACTCCTCTTCTCAAGGGAGAGGGCTGGTCCTGATCTGATGTTCGTTGCTTGTGGGTGGGCTCAGGAGGAGGAGTGCCCTTCTCTTCCTTCATTGCTGCAACTTTGCCTAAAAGCTGCTCTGTGCTGCGGCCATTGTTGTTGTGGTGGTGGTTGTGACTGTTGCTCTTGTGGGTATGAGAATTGTTCCACGACTCAACCAGTGGGGTGTTGCCGATCGTGGTCTTTTTGGGCTCGGTGTTGGAGTTCTTCTTGGGATCGTTATGAAAACCAGAGCCTTTCTTAGGTTGACTGCTGATTCCAGATGTTTTTCTTTCATCTCCAGCCTTGGGCATCTTTGATCTATTTGGTGCTTCATTTTCAAATTTGTCTTCTGGTTCATTCTCAGGTTTTAGACCTGCAGAGGATGATACTTCAATTGCTTCCTTGGGTGGCTCCTGGGAGTTGTATTGTTCTTCCTTAGTGTTCAATCTGCTGGTGGTTTTGGATCTCGGTGCAGCTCTTGCCCCAACTAATAATGGCCTTGCGTTTCTCTTTCTGCTGCTGGGATTGAACTTGCATTGGCTGGGGGCCACGGAATGGCCCTGGGGTCCCTTTTTTCTGGTGGATGGGCCTTCCTGTTTTAGCAAAGCTTCTGTCTGGAATATCTTCGCCATCTCATTGTTTGCCAATTCTCTAAGCACCACCGCAGCTCTGTGCTCCTGAGAGGACTTGGGGTAGAATATAAGAGCATTTTTGAAAACCAGAAGCAAATCTCGGAAAAACTCCTGGCTGACAGAGTACGACCCTTCCTCCAATCTTGCCCTTATCATTCCCAAATCCATGTGTTCCCTGATAATGTTCCTGTATTGTTGTTTATTCTGCACAATCACAGAGCCCGCCTTAAGTATCGGTAATAACAGTTTTAAACCAATAAAAAAGCCATGAAATCAATCAAATGGTAAATAGAAAAGCGAGAACAAGAAAAGCAACCTGGCTCTCAAGTTTATGCTTGAAGAGGGATCCAAATTTGTGAGAAGTGATGGCCCTTAAGCATTCCAGAAGAGGCAGCAATTTGCCAGGAACTTTGGGTTCCCTTCTGCTTTGTCTGCTCATTGGGGAAGTTTCGCCTTCCATTCTATCCTCCATATGGCTATCTCCAGAAGACCTTGTATGATTCCAGGCATCTATGAATTCATCAGATTCTTTGTAATGCCCATGCCCCTGCCCCTGCCCCTGCCCTTGCCCATGCCCATACCGATGCCGATGCCCCTGCCCGCTTTTGCTTGCATCACGGCTACTGCTGAAAGCTTTGGTGCCCTGCCTGATTGATATTTCCGTAGGGTTTGCAAAACTTAGAACATCGCTATCCACTGTTAGCCCTTTCTGGCATTCATCTCTAGTACCTTTCAATTCTTTGCCCTCGATATCCATGGATTCCGCACTCTCTTCTTCGATTCTGACTTCATTCTGTTTCTGCCTCCACGTTTTGGAATCTCTCGTAGTAGTAGCCGTCGGATTCTTCTTGCCCTGTTTCCTTTTCCCTCTTGGAACGGGAGCCGAGCTTTTCTCAGAGGCATTGGTATCCACAGTACGCAATTCAGATTATAATTCTTTTTTAAATTCTTACTGGACTGGAAAAAAGAATGGAGCACTGAAACCCCATGAAAGATTCTCCGAATTCCACAAGTAAAACACCATTGAAAAAAGATATGGTGAAATTATGTAGCTTAATTTACTTGTATCTCAGAGCGTAGACAGCCATGTAATGCAACTACTGAGTAAGCACAATGTCTGAGCATGCCGCCAATTTTAAGGTACTGAGTCCAAGGGTATCTGAAGCGAAACCGCCCATGACGAGGCTCCCATCTGGCACAGTTGGCCTACAATTCACCAATGCTCTATTGAGTTAACCAGATAGCCTACATGTTACACCTAGAAAATCATATTAACTGCCAGTGTGATTTAATTTGAAGGGACTGATTGCACTGAGATGCTCTGTAGCGGGATTAATGTTCACCTATCAGTTCAACACAGAAATGCATGTAAACCCAAAGTTTATGGATATTGTTTTGCCCTTTTGTGCTGTGAACTTGTAAGTCAAATTTGGAAACTTGAAAAATTATTGGACAAACCAGGTAACTATGGAGGTATACTTGAAAAAACCTGAAAAATTCTTCGTAAATTAAACAAACTGATAAAAAAATAATTTAAAACGTAATTTTTTTTTCAATACTCTGAATTTGGAGAGATCTAAAAGATGATTTACCCACCAAAGATTCTTCGGCAACTTTACAATCTAAAATGGCCCTGTATCCTTCATAGATAGGATCCTCCAATGTTCCTTCAGATTTACCCTCCTCATCTGATGAGCTAATGATCACTTCATCCTCAAAGTATTTTTGTACGCATCCTTCAACATTGAATCATATAGGGGTTATTGAACAAATCTTTGTTTATAATGAGGAGAAAAGCCAGGTATTTACCACGATTTTAAAAGAGTTGCAGAGCTACACTGATTCATACAGGGCTAGGGGTCAAAATAGAAACCAGGTATTTATCAAGATATTAAAAAATTTAAAGCCTCTTAATAACCAAAATGACATGAAAACCACGTATTTACCCAGATTTTCAAAAAGTTTAAAATCTCTTAATAATCAAAATGAAATGTGTAGAACAATTTGTATAAGTCCATCTTGACCTGGTATTTGCTATAAAAATTGCATGTTTAAAAAAAAAGTTCATAATCTTATTTAAACTGCCTCTGGGCACTTATTACTGGTGGTTAGCTATGAGCATCTGGTGAAGGTCCTCCCCTGCCCAAACTGGGAAAAGAACCAGACTGACAAGTAGGCATATTCCACCACCAATTAATATGCTTCCTAAGCATGTTGTATTGAAAATGAGCTTGAAATTGTAAAATTCGTGCAGAGATGACCAAGTGAGATATAAAACGGGTCAATAACATTATTTATTGAACATAAAAAAAATACAAAAATGTAAACCCTGACTCAAACCCCCAGAAATTTACATTCATTAGGGTAAAAGACATGGTAGGTACCGAAAGAAGCAAAGCCGTGTCCAGTGCCTGAGGATCCTTAAAGGTAACGAAGGCCACTTGAGAATGCTCGGTATTCCTGCCAAAAAACAAGATAGATCCCCAGTTTCAATGAAAAACAAAAAAAGGGGGTAAAACTCCAAGACTAAAAATACCTCTGCAACTCAATGTGTGCGATTTCTCCTGAGAAGGAGAAGAAGTCCTGAATATCGCGCTGGCTTGCCCTGAGAGAAACATTCGCGACCTTCAACGTATTCGTCTGCAATGAACGTTTACAAAAATATCAATAAACCGTAGATCTGCAACTTTAAAACGAACTAAATTTGACTTACCGCCATTAGCAGATCTGGAGCCGTCTGAAACAAACGAAAGAATACGAGAAAAACTCGGATTTGAGCGGGAGAACTTGCAGGGGGCGGGTAATTATCATTCACATCAGGGTTCTGTTGGGATTCGATCGTTGGGCTGTTTCTGCATCAAAATCCTCAGTTTTAGGCTTGTGGGGCATCAAAACACGATGGGAGCCATTTCCGGAAGGTCTTCTGCACGACCGCAAATCTGTCTTTTCAGGGCCAAATCGGTTCTCAAGCGGCGACCCTTGATGTTTCCCTCACTCTTGTCGATTTCGCAGACAGTGAGCGGAATCTCTTGCGTCTTCAACTGTGCAATCCTGCGCGCCCTCAAAACTTCCAGCAGCACGCTATTCCGTTCGTCATTCGAATTCTCGGGATTCCTGTCATTCATTCACCCACAGAACCGCACAAAACCGCACAAACCACTCGCCACGTGTCAACATGAATGAAAGGAATCTCACGCCACGTGTCAACATGAGAATGAAAGGGACGACGAAGGTCCCTTTCATAAGAAAGGCCTATCGGCCTAATTAATTTAAAATTTTTATTTACGTTTATATAAGTATAATATAATTTATTCAGCGGAGGTTTATTTTAAAAGTTCAGTATGATGTGTAAAGTCATTAAAGTTGACATTTCTTCACGTCTGCAAAAAAATAAAAATCTAAAAAAAAATTATAATAAAAAATCTAAATAATATCGGTTAATAAACAAATTTGCACCTGAAGAAATAATCTCTCTCGGCTCATCTTAGATCTTAAGATGGATTTATATTAGTTATTTTTAAATTATATATATAGATATGGAATTTAATGTTGAATTTTATGGAAAAAATTTAGTAACAATAATTATTTTACAAGAAATAGGTCAATCCATTAATTAAGAATGCATGCCCATGCAGCGAACATTAGGCACAATCGCTCTCGTTCTTTAGCTATTGTTGAGCATGCAGTGAAAACTAAGCACCATGTTGCTATTGTTGAGCATGCAGTGAAAACTAAGCACCATGTTTGCTTTGAAGATTGAGGGCCATCGCACATGCAGTGAAAACTAAGCACCATGTTTGCATTGAAGATTGAGGGCCATCGCTCATGCAGTGAAAACTAAGCACCATGTTTGCATTGAAGATTGAGGGTCATCGCAAGGATCGATCATTTCTACCATAGTGTACCGCCCTGGGATTTGTGTGACGGGCGCCCGGGCGGGCGCGCACGAGCGCGGGCGGGCGAGCATCATGCGACGGTACGACGGGTCATCGCAAAAAATGCGACGTTTTAGCGAGCCGGTTGCGACGAAAGTCTGAACGGCCGTTAACGACACTTCCAAATGATGCATGGAACGAGTGCGTTGGAGGGAGGTTTATACCCGACTTAGCACGAGGGCGTTGGGAGATGGCCGACGGGTTCCAAGCACATTACAAGGGGTGCGTTACACATATTTTGGGGGGTCGGCTGGAGTGCCACCGCCCACAACACAAGTGATGGCATGTGTATATATTTACATGTGCGTTGGTTCATTTCTCATCATCGAACTTCCCTCTCTTCGCAAGAGTTCAAGGGATAAGTGTGCAGTAAGGGTAGGAGCTACGCATATCTCATGCGTAGCGCTCCAAGAGGCTTATATGTACGGTGGACTTGGAATTATGCCGAAGATTATGCAGTGACAGTTCTAAGGTTCGGTTTTGATGCAGATTTGACAGAGGTTACAGGTGACTTATGGGAGTGCCATCTTTGTACAAAAGAGCATAAAACTATGGTAAAGGTTGTTTGCCTACATTGTAAATTTGTTTAAGTGTTGGCCTTGGATTCTGCCAGGCACACTTGTACTCTATATTGTAAAACGGATATTCTTTATATACGGTTGGGCAGACTCACGTTACGGGGAGTTGCCCCTCCCCTTTATACTTGTTGCAATTGTTCTTGTTGTTTTATAATTGCTAATGGATAATGAATGAGTATGGGTTTTCATTAAGTATAAAGGATAATGTATTTTACTTGGTTGCGAAGAACAAACTAAGTATCAGTTGTGAATTAGGCGTAGTCCGCACACTTGAGTATTGTTAAAAAGAAAAAGTGGGGTGGTGCCGCACCTCGCCGGCACGGTTGGAAGAACACCGTAGGCTTGGGGGCGTGACACATAGGAAGTTGGGAGAGGCTATTGAAATTGAGCAAAAATCTCAACAGGGACTATGGTTGAAAACTGAGTAAAAAAGTTGGATCCCTACCATCTCCTCCTGATCAATTTGTTTTTCCTTTTTGTTTATGTTTATATTTTTCATATATTCTCTCCCTTTATTTACCTGTTTAGCATTCTTCCCCATGATTTTTTTTTATTTTTTTAACTTCCTAGATGTTCCTAGCCCTTTTATATTATAAGAAATATTAAAATTGTAGTATTATAATTTATCAATTATTTATTAAAATTGGTTTATTTTTTCTTTATATCTAATTGTCCTATTTGATCTAACTCCTTCTATTGTTCCAGCAAATAGGTTCCTTATTGAATATAATAATCACTCAAAAAACTCAATGACAATTTGCCCTCTTTATTTATTTATATATTGTTTGCATAACCGTTTCCCTATTTTCTCACAATTTAATTGCCCCTTCACTCCAATTTTAGTAATCTATCTTATTAACATAACATTTATATTCTCTTTCAAATGTCTAACCCTCAACTTTCCCCTCACATTCTTTTATTCTTTGACCTTGACCTAATTAATTTTAATTATTTGTATTCAACTAAAATCCCTCTTAACATTCTTTTGTTAATTAATTTTTATTTCTTTTTAACTGCTAGTTCTAGAATTGGATACATCTTCGCTATTTATTCCTGTGGATGAACCATATTAGAGGGTTTGAAACGTGGACCATCAAAATTATTCTGAAAGCCATTCTAAATAAATTTTATTATGGTTGAAGTTGAATATGGGGATGAAACTATGAAGATTTTAGTTTAAATAAATTAATAAAAAATATATATGATATCAAACATATATTTACCTTTTTATTTAGTAAAGATGATTTATATTGAACAAGGTGACTCTTGTGCTTTAGATTAACAAAAATACTTTCTCATCATAAGTTAGCATCTAAAATGTAGTAGGTAATGAGCCATTTTGAACCTTAGTCATCATCCCAACGAATTATGTATAACTTGGTGATCTTTTACTTGCTTTAGAATTGCCAGCTCATATTTTCTAATAAGTATGAGTTTAAAATGTATGCTTTCCTCTTCCTACATCTCATAACAATACTTGACAATCTTTAGCTAAATAGGACCTTTAAAAGGGCACAATTTTCTTTGGCATGGTCTCATTCTAATCAACATCTACACCATGTTTCGTTCCTTTAAGTTGAAGACTAATTCCCTTGGTATTACAGGGTCATTCTTATATTATGATGTGATAGTAAATATTGTAAATATGTAATGTCTCAAGCTTAACAATAGTGTTTATGTGGAATTAAATATGACAGTCATCATTGAACTTGACTCATAAGAGTAGCGTTAACAATATCCTTATCAAGGCTAGCAATTCATGATAAGTCAAATTTCAAATCATTACCAATTTGTATGTCTAGTATTGTTAAGAAATTTTTGAATAATAAGCACCATTTTGGTCGTTTTACTTTTGTTGAGCATCTAGATTACATTGAAATTTTTTATGGCTTACGATTTTGTAAAGATACCATCAAATATTGGAGGATAATTATTTGAAGGTTGTTATTTCACTAATTCCTTTGGAATTCAATTGAAGTACCTATCCATGTACTCTACATTGCTAGATTTTCTCTAGCTTCCTTTTTTCCATTGCTATGAAAGATGGGTCAAACACAACACACACATCTTTGTTTCGTTGAACATTTCTTCATACCATCCTTATAAATAAAACTCCATAATAAGTTTTCTGGGGCCTCTGATTTTGTGATCTTAGTATTAAGGGTTAAAGGTTCATTCTACCATTATTTCCACATTTCAGTGAGGACAATGCAAACATGCACTTTTATGCTCAACCTTTCTACATTTTTTCTTTGTATTTTATTTTCTTCTATTATGAATTATTCTTGGACTCGGTTGTTTTAACCTAATAGTTTTGTTTTTTCCTCGCCCAAGCAAACATTGTCAAACTAATTGAAATTCATTCATAATTTACATCGTAAAATATCATTTTGAGCATCAACACATAAGACTATAAATATGGCACTGAAAATGTCTCTAAAGCTATTTGACTTATGGTATGATACATTATAATGATCTCTCCACTAGCAAGATCCACATAATGTATTTCAAAGGAAAAACAATTAAACATAAACAACCCATTTTCACTAATATCCAGTAAGAATATAAATATGGTAGTGTACATTGTGTCTAAAGTTATTTGCTTTGTGGTATGGTACACTATAATGATTCCTCTATTAGCAAGACCCCCATAATGTATTTTATAGGAAGAACACTTACACATAAATGACCCATTTTCAGTAAAAGCCAACAAGTGTATGAGATACTCGTCTTTCGTCTTTTCTTTTGTGAAATTCAAGATGAAATATACTACACCAATGCTAATGACCAAACTTAGTGAAATTGAGTAGTAGTGTAAAAGCCATCTCCAATCGACGATGGAAACAATACAAAAATATAAAACCATCATGCAAAGATCATTAAAAAAAAAAAAACTACAGTTTTGTGATTGATATCAATGTGAAACAAGTGGGATCTAAACTAGGTATTAATACATATTGTAATGTGTTGGATGTGCATCTCACTATTCTTCCATGAGCTTTATAGTATATATAGATGTCCCTAATTCTTAGTATGATATTTTTAACTAATTGAACAATATCTTGCAAGCTCTTTTGATATTCTTAAACCATCCAACTTTTTAAGTCATTAAATGAGAACTATATTTGGTTATAAAGATAGAATATTACATGCCTCATATATATCTGATATATAGGTGAAGGCATTTCCTGTAGTGAGGTTCGTGATTGGTGAAATTAATCTTTATTATTAGGAGACATAACCATTGTGTACTAAGATTGAGAAAACTGCTAAAAATACATCACCACTTCACAATAGAATTGAGAAGAGAAAAGAAAAATGGTTAACAGGGATAACTTTGATGGTCAAATATCTAATATGAATAGGCTTTTAAGGCCCTTTTATCATGCTTATTCGAAATACTATGATCCACCTTTAATTGATTGTATTTTGCTAATTTAATGCAATGAAGATATAGAATAGGCTAAAGACAAATAAAACTCTTCCTTAAAGGTTAAAGTCTTTCAAGAAACACATCTTAGATGGGAGGAATAATTATCATTATAGGGAGGCTACTAAATCATTAGAAGCATCACAACTTCTTTACCAAGACAAACATGACGAAGACTGTAACTAATGAAAATAGTTGGTTCCTTACATGAAAGTAAAAGAGTTTCTCTAATGTTGCAATAAGAGTCTCTAAAAGTCTCTAATATGGTTTGGCAAACAATCACGACTAAATTCAATAACTAACATAAATTCAAAATAGATTTAAGTCAAAAACTCTTAATAAAAAGTCCCCAGTTCTAAGATTGTGTGAACAACAAATTGTTGATTGTGGCGACCTTTAAGGATATTATTCTTTTAAAGACCAAATGAAGAGAGTTGTGGAGCATAAGCCAATTGCCTTATTAGGAAGATCCTTTAAATATGCAACAATCCAAGAATGTTGCCTAAAAACCTCTATCTACAAAGGCAAAGTATGCTAGGAAATAAATATCATGCATTTTTTATAAAGTTAGATTTTTTACCACAATTGATGTCATATAAAAAAGAAATATAAGACAATATACTTGCCCAATTAGATGTCAATAAGAGCTAGAATTGAAATGATAAGTAGATTAATGGAATTAAGAAAAAATATGGAAAGAAAACTCACAATCACTAAGGTGGGAGTGTTGAAAAATGCACAAGGCTTTAAGCATGGAGTGACAAGAAAACATTAAAAATGTAAACAATAAAAAGATCAATGTTGAATGAAGTGCTCAACAAAAACATTTAAAATAATAGGTGGTTTATCACCTAAGTGAACAATGAACACATTTATTTTAGAATTTCTATTCAAGATACCAACTTGCAATTATAGTAGCTCTAGCAGAATCTTCTCCATCCAAGAACATGATTCAATTGTTAGTGGGAAAACTTTGACTTGCAATTCTAGATTTCCATCAATATTTATTTCCTACTAAGCATCTAAAGAAGGTAAATTTTTGGTTTGCTAAATAACAAGATTTCTAGAATTGGAGGCAAACTAGCATGTATGGGGAAGTTAATCCAAATATTTAGTCTTGCAAGTAATAATCATGAAGGCACCAAGTATTCAACATGAAGGCTTTGAGGAAGGAAAATTCTTAAAAGATCAATGATTCCAATATAATATGTTTAAAAAGAAAGTAGAGCAACAAGAGATTGATAATTTGGGTGCTTTATTGCAAA
>APFE031304075.1:0-24265 GCA_000404065.3 Pinus taeda | reverse complement strand
TTGATCTGACCCAGTGTCATCCTCCCAGCATGAAAGCCCTTCTTCACCTCATGAAAAGCTTAGATCACCCAACACTATGATGTTCCACAAAGAAACTAACACCACTTCCTTACAAAATACAAGATTCCAGCCTTTTTCGATCTCTGGGATGAGGGATCCATATATTGATGTTTGCAGGTGGGTTAGTTAGCTTCTGGGATTTCGACTAGTGTCCTCTCTCTGATAGTTCTTGGTTCCACTTGGAGATTCATGATCTCTTACTCATCCTTGGGCAAATTCACAGAGGCAAGTGTCAAATGGGAAGTTTCTAGAAGATCCTTTAGGTTTCCACCTAACCAACTGCTTGTACCATTTGTCTTCTCTCGCTCATCGCACCCCACAGAAGGGATTTTCATCATGCATCATACTTTTTTCATGTGGCAGGTGAGATGCATCACACCCTTAGCACTAAGCAGTCTGTATGGTCCAGTTTTGACCAGTTCTAAGTAGTTTTTCATGGTTAACTTCTAGGAGATGATGTAATCAATTGACCTTGCTCCTTTAGGGTATGAAACAATACTTTTAGGGACTTAGAAGCCCTTGGTTTATGGACATATGTGATTGGGGTTACAGTGCCCAAATATGTCTATAATATTTGCCCCCTAAAGCATGAGGTCATAAATCTTTTGATGTCGGGTGAAATGCTTTATCATGAGGATTCAAGGTTTTTCAAACTAGAAGGCGACCTATAATAAGATACAATACAATACATTATCTTCATAATATTTTCATGATCTAGCTAAGGTGGGCATTCCCATGCTCAGCTTTATAAATTCATTCTTATGTACATAGGACAAACAACCGTCTGTGTGGTAGACTAATGATTCTGGTAGAGCCATCATCCTTTGGCTTGGATGATTATCTATGCAACAATGATGTACATTTGATGTCTTTATTTTCCTGAATATATCACAGCTCGGATGGATGAAACTAGATCCCAGGTCTTCGTACTCATCGAATCTTCACCCGAAGTACAAGTCGATCCATGTGAAAAGATGTTCTGGAGTCGAACATGGAAAGACATCATCTGATTACTAGCCAATGATGAAAGCTGTTAACAGGCATGAGAGGAATCACCGATAATGATAATGACCCTCAAGGTATGAAAATACAATTTACATGGTTTGAAAAAGGGACTTGGCATTAAACACCACACAAAATCTTTTGGTCGAAGGCCATTGATGTAAACCTATTGCCGGAAGTGAGAAACTTGTCTGAGACATGCAAGCTTCAAAGTACTGAAAGGGTTGTTCCTAGGTTGACTTCTTGGATAATGAGCTGATGTTGACAAGAAGTGACCTGCCATAGGAGGGCATTAATGAATCCCACATCTATGACATGGAATGGAGCAAATGATTTTGTGGAGGTGAAAACGATCTGATGATACAAGGTTCGGCGTAGCAGTCATGAAAGAATGAAGCATGAAGCATCTAAAATTCATTTATTTCGGAATCACATTTTCTCTTTTATTTTGAGTTGATCAAATAATCCATAATCATGGAATAAAGTCAATCAAAACCCTGTCATTCGTGGAGACTAATGAGTCAACTGTCTTTGACTCTGGAAACGAAACTATTCCAGACCAAGCGAACTTGTTTAACTGGATCAAAGTCCCCTGGTTTGCTTGGAACTTGTGTTCCAACATCCTCAGAGACTCTAGTTACTCCAACCATTTCTGGTATCCTTGCCTTTACAAAAGAAGTTCCGCAGTCACAAGATGACATTATAACTGATCCTAGTGTAACGGTAAACACTTCTATTCCTGAACCGGCTCCATCTACAACTGATTCGGAAGGTGTTATTCCTCCAACATTTGTCGCTGTAGAGTCTATACCTTCTTCGGCACCAAAAATATTTTACAAACTTGACGGTCTACCTCTTCCACCTGGATTGATTTCTATAGAAGAGATTGTGGAGGATCTTCTATCCAGTACTCCATCGCATTTTGGAGCTGGGATCACCCTATATCCTTCTTTGTCAGAAGTTAGTCTCCCTTCATCACAAGTTCCTATAGAGTCGCTAGGAAATATTTTGGATAGACTCGATATGTCTGAACAACCGTCGACATCCAAGACTGTGTCATCTGACACAGTAGCAGCAGAACCTCCTACTACTACTCCAACAATGTTCATTGGTGTACCATCTATCCCAACTAGCTCTCAATCACTAGATGGAGTCCACCCAGGGACTGTTTCAATAGTATGGTCTGTTCCCGTTTGTTCGTCTGGAATAATATCTAGAATCTTTTATGTTGAGTCTCAGTAAATTGATCCTTCACAACAGTATCAATTTGGGTAGTCCAGTCTTGAGAGGCCAATCTTACCTTTGAACACTGGATTACCGCCATATGGGGGGCAATATGCCCTTTCATTGTTCCCTCCGAGAGAATAGCCATATGAGAGTTCACAATAGAATTCGGGTCATGCTGGAATTACATCCAATGCTTTGGTGCCAATACTGCCTCAACAACCAAGAGTTGTATACTCAATGCAACCAAGTCTACCTATGTCAAATATCCCCACTACACTGGCTATTGTGACAGTGTCGCAAGTACAAGTGCTTTCTGTTGTATGTCAACCTCAAGTTTCTTAGGTCATAATACAATAGCCTCTTATCTCCACGACACAATCACAATCACTGATTAGTGGCTCCTTAATCGGAGCAACCCAAGATCAAACGGGTACTATTACCCCTCATCTTGGTTAGACAGCCAATATTCGACAACAGCAAATGGCTTCACAACCATGGCTAGCACAATATCAACAACAACAATTCCAACAAGCTTACTAAGGACCTGAGCAGCAAAGCTTTGCAGGTAATGGACAGCCATATATTTAAAATGGTCAAAATCAATCATATCATAATGGTTATGCCCATCAGCCTTACCAAAGTTATCAGCATTAAATACATTATGCTAGTATGCAAAGACCCACTGCTCAGGCAATCCCATCCTATCGTGGGTATGCTTCACCGAACCTGAATCAACAGTTTCCCTTCGTGGCGAAATTAGAGTTACCAGATCTAAATCGGCTAAAAAACGATCCAATTGCTTATGCCCCTTGGTGGCTGGCGATTCCTCATAAACATCCATCAGATATTCCTAAATTTAATGGAAATCTGGGTGAAGACCCATCGAATCATGTGATGACCTTTCATCTGTGGTGTTCATCCAACACTCTCAATGATGATTCGATTAGGCTTCACCTCTGTGAGCGAATGTTAACCAGTTTGACAACAAAATGGTACATCAAATTTCCTAGAGTTTCATTCAATAACTTCAGCGCCCTTGCCACAACCTTTTAACCCATTTTCAGTTACCAATAAGGTACGAAATAGGAACAGATCTTCTTACCAATTTCAAGCAAACGACAGCCACTCACATATCTAATCATATTCATATGTGGCGACATTATCGTAGAATGGTAAAACATATGTTCCTGATCAACTGCTAGCTCAATGGTTTATTAAGTCATTGTTACTTTCTATTATAGTCTATTATCATTTTGTTATCGGTAAATATAGTGTCCATCCAGAGCTACTAGTCCCACTAAGATGGGTAGCTATCTTAGAAACAAAAAAACTAATGTCACTTGTGTTTTCCTTTATGAAAGTAGATGAGAGAGAAGCAGAGAGTACCAACCTCAGTTTTTGGCTTGGCTCCTTGCTTGTTTCCTCTCCCCTTTGACAGATCCTTGCCGCTTCTCCCTTGCTTACCCTGCTTCAATGAGCACCTGTAAAGTCAAAGTAGCATAATACCATCAGAGCACAGAGATCTACAATCATAAAAAATATAGTACCAGATATATATTGACCACACAAATGCATATATCAACTCAAAGATACAAGAATGTGGAGGAAAACTCAAATAGCTTTATTGATAGAAAGAGTAGAAGAGAGGATTACAACCCATTGATCAGAGCTAGCGTCATCCTCCCAGCATGAAAGCCATTCTTCACCTCATGAAAATCTTAGATCACCCAACACTATGATGTTACACAAAGAAACTAACAAAACTTCCTTACAAAATAGAATATTCCAACATTTTTGGATCTCTGGGATGAGGGATCCATATATAGATGTTTGTAGGTGGGTGAGTTAGCTTCTGGGATTTTGATTAGTGTCCTATCTCTGATAGTTCTTGGTTCCACTTGGAGATTCATGATCTCTTACTCATCCCTGGGTGAATTCAGAGAGGCAACTGTCAAATGGGCAGTTTCTAGAAGATCCTCTGGGTTTCCACCTAGCTAACTACTTTTTCCATTTGTCTGCTCTCGCTCATCACACCCCACAGAAGGGCTTTTTAGTATGAATCGCACTTTTTGCATGTGGCAGGTGAGATGCATCACACCATTAGCACTGAGTAGTCTGTATGTTCCAGTTTTGACCAGTTCTGAGTAGCTTTTCATGGAGAACTTCTGGGAGTTGATGTAATCAGCTAACCTTTCTCCTTTAGGGTATGAAACAACACTTTTAGGGACTTAGAAGCCCTTGGTTTATGGACATATGTGATTGGGTTTGCAGTGACCAAATATGTCTATAACATGGTGGTCAAGCAGCATGAGGAACCATAATGACACTAACATCAGACAAATGGTCCAGATGGGGATAATGTACCCATCCGGCCACCTCATCTCCTCACTGTGGATTCTGCCAACAGTTAAGTACAATGCACTCCAAGCCTCCACCACCCTTTTGGTTCATTTGCATGTTACGAAGTTCTCGACTATAGTGTTCGTCTACCACCTTCAGAGCAGCAAACTAGTCATCCTACGCTAGCTTTTTGCCAGTTTTTTTCAAAACCCTCTTGCCTATCGGGCTCTACATGAGCCCTGCTACATTCTACAGGAGCTGGAGAATTTCTACAGGAAACTTCTACAGGAAAGAAAGAGAACAACCAATAGAAGGAAAACCCTGGAATTTTATCAGAAGTCAAGCTTAAAGCGAGGTAGGCTCGAGAAACCTCCCTGCATTGGACTTGTTTGTATAAGGTGGTGGATTAAAAACACAGAATTGGATTGAAAGAAAGGAGAATGAAGTTTAAAAGTCTGCTTGCATATTTTCCCTGAGTTCTACACAGTTCTCTGTTTTCTTCTATGTATTCAAAGTTTATCTTCCTCTTTCTCATATTCCACTGTAAAGAAAACACTTGCAATTGTAGAAACCAGCCTGTGTGAAAGAAACAAATTTGCATATCTATCTATTCTCTAAGAAAAGACCTGTGTTATTTATCCTCTATTCTGTCAAAAAATATTTTCTTTCCAAAAGGAGAAGATCAAATTCAGGATAATAGTAGTTTGAAACAAGGGAAATATTGCAATTTGATGTTGTGAGAAGGAGCACACAGAAATTCCTCCTATAGTTTGGAGAGAAAAAGAAACAAAACTCAGTTGTCCCTCTATCTCTGATTTTCTTTGAAATTGTTGTTTTTCTCCTCACATACACATTTCAGAAACCACTCAGCACCATGCCAGGAGGTTTTATGAGGAAGGAGCCCTTGAACTCCAACCAATTACATGAGCACCTTGAGGTCGTGGCCCTCTTCACCAGGGAAAATTGGATGATCTTCTTCAAAGGAATACATGGATATGATAATGAGGTAACTGAAGAATTTCTGATGGCCTTAAAACCCCATTCGAGAAAACATGCCATAGTCAGTTTTAGGGGTCTGTCCCTAGAACTCACCCCTAATTTTATCAGTCAAATTATAGGCCTTCCACCTGGGCTCCCTTGGAGCAAGGAAGGTAAATCTTTGGGACAGGTGGCCAAGAAGACATTTTTTCAACCTGGGGAGGATCCTGTAGAGGATAAAAATTGGGTCAGAAGGACAATCTTGCCTCCTCCATGGAATGAAGTTAGCTGCCAAATAATGAAATATATCACTTGTGAAGGAAGGTTCAACATTATTTATGGTTATCACTTTAGGTTACTACATGAATTGAGGTATGGGATGGACTTGCCTCCAGTTAGAAAACTAAGCCTTCCATATTTACTCCTCCAGTCTTTAATAAAATGTAGTACCAAGCTAAATGAAGGAGTCCCAGACTAGTTGGCCCACCATGGGCTCATAAAATTGTTGGTAGAAGATGCCTTGCATACATATACCATTCCCATAGCTTGGGAAATTTTCATAAATATGTGCAGAGATGATGACATTAAAACTTTGACTGAGGATATTAGCCCATCTGGTAGTGAGGAGGAGGGAGAGAAAGAGGAAAATGAGGAAGAAGTGCATGAGCAGACACCACATATTCAAATAAAGGAAAAGTAGGAAACAAAGGAGGAATAGGAAGTAGAAGAGAAACTTGAAAAACCCACTGTAAAAAATAAGACCACCTCAAAGACAGAGAAAGGGAAAAGAATAGGAAATGAGAAGAAAAATCCTAAGAAATCCCAAAAGAGGACTGCCACAAACAAGGTAGGAACCCAACAAGAAGCAGAGAAGCCATTTCCAGAAATAGTAGAGACATAATCAAAAACATCAGGCATGGAAAAGACAACAGAAGATGAAGGGGAACAGAAGCAACAAGAAACATCCCCTGAGACAATGGCAAAAGAAGCAGAAGCTGTGCTGGCTGCATTAACCACTCTAGCAAAACAAAAAGGAAAAAGAAAAAGAGAAACATCAATGTATTTTAAAGCCAGAAGGAGCACCAAGATAAAGGTGGGCAAGCCCTAGCCTCCACCAAAGGAACCTATAATAATCAAGGACACACCTTCTAAGAAAAAGGAGGAATCCCCCTCCAAAATATACATCACTTATGAGAGAGGAAGCCCCAAAAATTCCACCTAGAAGGAGAGAATCGAACTGATGGACACCAAAACAGTTCTATAGGAAGCGAAGACCTCTCTATAGGAAACACTGACCAAGAAAAAGGAGACTGAAAAATTGGAAGAGGAGGCAGTGAAATAGTTACAAGAAGAAGACAATATCGAGGAGATACCTGAACCAAGCCCTCAGCCTAATTTGGGCTCATATTACAACTTCTTAGAAGGTGGGAAGATCATCCCATAGAAATTCATTGAACCACTTTTCTTTGCATTGGAACAGGAAAGGATTAGGACCCACACTTGGACCAAAATTGCTAAATCCAAGGGATTTGTAGACATAGGCCATATGGAAGAACAATTGAAAGAATTAAGAAGAGAGTTGGCAATGGTGAGACACAACGAGAGCAGTAAAAGAGCCTAGCTACAGGAGGAAAATGCATTGCTAAAGTAGTAGTTATAGCAACAGGAAACTCAAAGGGTAGACATAACACAGATTTTTGAAGAGAAGCCATTACAGGAAGGTCTCCAAGCAAACAATGAAGCAACAGAACACAACAGCAAGAGGGAGAGCCACAGCCTGATGTGGAAATGATGATAATGCAGCAACAAGAGAGGAAGTGTTAGGCAGCAGCTAAAATGTCGATGCTGAAACAACAGTTGCAGGAGAGAGAAGCCGAGATGGCCTGCATGGCCAGCTGGGCAATGGAGGCCTTGCAATGTAGACAACCAGCCAGATCTTACGCATTGTAACTTAAAGACCAATGGATCTAGTACCAAATCAAAACATTGGCCCAAAGGGGAACAATCCATTTCCAAAATTATGGTCAATTTATGCATCTGTGTGCTACCAGTTCAGCTGAGGACAAGGCAAAGTTGGCAGAGTTTTACTTACATAATATGGCACTCCCTGATATGAACTTTTGGGACCCCAATGCTGCATTGGGAGATGTACAGCTCATGGCTATGGCTTCCTAGATGAGCCATGAGGAAAAAAGGGAAGTGGAAGTTCAATAGATCATGGCCAAAGAACTGAATGAGCTACTTCTAATCAGGGCAGAACCAGAAGACCCCTCATCTCTCATATATTCTCATCAACACCTTGCTAACAAACCTCAAGTTCTCTTGGATTATGTTTAAAGGCAAGCGCAAGCTATCACCCATTTTGAAGATATGGAGAGATTATTTAGTGATGATTGCCTTCATGCTTGTATGAGGAGATGGAATACATTATCCTATAGTTTAAAGGTTAGGGAGTATCACTACTCCACCAGAATGAGAGAGGATTTGGTGAGAGTGCCTCTGTATAAACAATCAATGCAAAACCTGAAAGCCAACTAGATTGGCCTTAAGTTCAGTCCTCCACTGCTCTTAGCACTATTGGAAGGGGTCAAGGAAGAAGAAGAACACATGAAATGGGAGGAAGTAGACATAAAGGCAGGTTTCATGACAGGGAAGATGACATCACCACAGAAACATGGGGTGTTAGGGAAGCTGTTAAAGCCATCAAGGATGAAGAATTGGATTAGTTGCTCAGAGGATGAGCAACCCATTCAATAGGGGGGTGATGATGAGCCCCATAAATGGGTAACTATATGGGCTCATTTTGCCTATTGTTTCCATTTAATTCACCATTCTCCATAGTTTTATGCATGTTTTTTAATATATTTATGTTAATTGAGTGAATGGGGATACTCACTTTACCACAAAGTCTAATGAGTCTTTATTGCAGATTTTTGGACATTTTTGGACCAAGATCAGGCATTTATGAGCAGATTGACAGCCAAAACTCGAAGAAACCAAGCTAAGGAATTATAGGAAGGATGTCTCCTGCATTTATGACCCCTTCCTCAAGTTCTCCACTAGCAGCTCGGAGTTCAAAGGCCACCACATCGATGATCACAAGGGTAGCCGAGCAGGTCTAGTGAAGTTGATGTTATCTGCAAGTTTTGGCAGTCGACTTCCTAAACTTTAAGAGGACTATTGGGATTCCTCAACTTGTATAAATAAGAAAGCCTCAGGCCTTAGTAGGTTAGCTACTTGAACAGTCTATTTTCACACTTTAGTGCAGCCCTACACTCAACTCATTTTCGAGCTCTTTCTATAGATAGTTTTGTGATGTGACTATTAATTTTTTGATCAATGAAGATGAATCCAGCTTTGAACTAGCAT
The DNA here is from genome assembly GCA_000404065.3 of Pinus taeda. Taxonomy (NCBI): domain Eukaryota; kingdom Viridiplantae; phylum Streptophyta; class Pinopsida; order Pinales; family Pinaceae; genus Pinus; species Pinus taeda. The sequence goes on along the minus strand of APFE031304075.1, from coordinate 15,289 downwards.
TGATCTTTCTAAGGAGGCTGTAGCTCTTGGGATTGGGCCCAACCCAAGTGCCCAATACCTCCTTCTCGTATTTATATGTGTTTTTCTTGCATTCATGAAATAATTTCTGTTGTTTAGATTAAATCTTGCTTTGTTACTTACATTGATTTTGATGATTAGAGTAGTTGTTCTATTTTCAAGATTGATTATATAATTTTATACAATAATAAAATAAGATTCACAAATAGGCCACCAAGTAGGCCTTGATCTCCTTTCTCCCTCTGTGGGACCATGAATTGAGACCAAGGAACTCTTGCTGCCACCAAAACATTGTTTTTGCTTTCTAATGCAATTTCTAGTGAGAGATTTTGAGTTGAAGAAATTAATGTTAGTTTCATTTACATGATTATACCTATCTTGTTCAATTCATTGGTTTATTGCATCATTTCCTATCATAAATTTATGTCAACCTTTTCTGGTTTTTAGGTCGGGATTAGGTTGAAAATAGGTTATCTCTGTATTTTATCTCTGTATTCTCCTTGAATCAGTTTTTAGAAGCAGGTGTGTAGCTCACTTGAATACCATCCTAGCTTATCATCCTTTCATCACCCAACCTACTCCAGTCCATCTCTAAAGGTTGTCTCCATTCATTTTCCACACTTTCCCAAACAACCCTAATTTCTACGTTTTTGTGCAAAATAGCTTTCTTGCCTTTTGAACAAATCAAACCATCTCCTTCCCATTTGATCTTCCTTGACAGAGTCCTAGACCCTCTAACACCCTCATCCAACCTTCATTTTCTTTTTCCCATCATTTTTCCTCCTCCAAACCTTCAAAAATCACTTTCAGCGTGTTCATGTAGAACTTCTTGTAGAATTTCCTGTAGAGCCCCTACTGACTTCCTGTAGAAGTTCATGCAGGTGATTTTTCGAAGTCTGATGACAATAGAAATCTCCAGAAGGATGCTAGGGACTCCTTAGGCCCTCTCCACACCTTCCTCATCATCTGCAACAACTAACTCCATCTCCCTTCGCCACCAAACCTCTGCACAGTCATAAATAAATTAAAACGCAAGCATAATAATTCTGCATAGAATTGCCCAAAGGTACAAAAAGATGATTCTTCCAAATTTTCCTTCAAAAGTAGCTTAAGCACATGAATTTTACCTTGACAATAATCCATGGCATCCATTTCAGTAGTTTCAACTCTTTTTCTGGCAAAAGTAGGTTTAATGGGAGAAACTAAGGTTTGCTAGGGTTTGCATTTTCTTTTAGTTTTCATCTTCTTTCTGCAAGTAGAATAACCTACTTTGAGTTATCTTTCTTCCATCACAGCTAAAATCTTCTTCTAAGAACTCATAGAAGTTGGCCTAAGCTCCTAGAAAACTTATGCCAGCAGATCAAGTGACAACCTATAGTAAGAGCTAGTACTTGTGCATACAGGACTGTCGCTTCCAAGTTTGTTACGAACTGCCGGGTTGATAAAAGTAAAGAAGGGATCCATAGGGGTTGCAACATTATTTCTACAATACTGGAGCTCACCAACAATATTGAAGATTATATGTTACTAGGCATCTCCGAGCTACAACCTAAGAGATTTTCTTGTAGTGATAACAGTAACCATGAGGGAGTTCTCTCGATCTCTAATTTTGATGTTTGCTCTTCATCAATCATAGCCCATGGTTTTGCAGTCTTATTATTTGAATCTTCTTCTTCTAGATGTGGTCCTTCAATTATATCAAGATAGTTTGTTTTTTGCAATACTCTTCCTAAGCTATGGTGAATACCATTGAGCTCAAGAGGATATGTTTGGAAGTTTTGTACCTCAACATTGTAAGTGGACTGAGCTATTCAAAGTGTGGATTTGGAAATGGTGGTACAGGTAGTTGAGTGGGAGTATATATTTGAGATGGATGTGGATGGGGTTGTGGTTGTGGTGGAGGTGAATGGTAGGGATAACATGGAATTGGGTATGGAGGATATTGAGGAAAATATTGAGGATATTGTGGATGGCTCCCATAAGTTCCTTGCAAACCTTGTTGCCAAGATTGGTTTTGGGTTTGAGATGGTTAATGTTTCGAACGAAAGAGTGTGTTCCAATTACTTTGAGGTGTATGTGCATAAGTTTGAAATTTTGAATTAGGCTCTTGCATCATATTAGGTTGAATAGGCTGCCATGGTCCTCTTGGAGCTACACAACATAGTTACATTGGAAATTGACTTGCTCCATTTTCCTCTTGATAAAATTCCTTCAAGCTTAGTAACGATGTACAATGTTTAACATCATGTGATTCTGCAACACAATTATCAAAAATTTCTTTTCCTTCATCTTGAATTCTTAAAATTTCTACTTGTTTTGTTAGATTGCTAAGAATTTATGTCTTAATATCATCAAACAACTTTCCAAGTTTAGCTTGACTTACCGATCTTGATGCTAATTTACCTACTCTTGCTTTTCCTCTTGATATTGTTTGTATGTTTCATAAATTTCCTCAGATGATAATTGATATACATCACCTCTACTCATGAGATTAAGGATATCAATCCACTCATCCCTAATTGTTCTAAGTAAGAGGGTTTTTAGTGTGTCGGGTCCTAAATGATGTAGTTTTCCCCTCTTACATTGTACATGAACCTCTCTATTAGATCCTCAAGGCTCTCATCTTCTCTTTGATTCATTCTAAATATTTCTTCTTTAAGATCATGATCTTTATATTTTTATATAAATATCTTTTGCATATCATTCCATGATACTATTGAATTACTCCCTAAACTCATGAACCATTTAAGAGCTCTATCCTTCAAAGTTGCCAGAAAAAATTTCAGTTTTTGAGTTTTTAATAAGTAACCATAAGATCTAAAAACAATCTCAAATTCAAAGAAAAAGGTTTCCGGATGCTCTGACCTTAGACCATGAAATTTTGGAAGAAAAGAGGGAGGGATGTTCTTCATGTGCACACTACCATCAATATCTTGAATGGGAAATCTGAGAGGATCTTCCTCATTGTCATCATCTCCATCCATTTCTTCTACATTCGTTGTCATCTTCATATTCTACCTACAAAAGTGAATGATGATGTGGCTCTTACTGCACCACATGATCAATTCGGGGGTTGGATTGGTGTTGGAGATTTTTTGTTGTTCTTATCATTGAATGAAAACACTAATGCAATGCACTTTTCAATTTTTGAAATGAAATATGCCCAATGCATTTTTTTTTTGCGCAAAAATTAAAAAGAAATGAATCAAATAGGGAAAAAAAAAATGCATACTTTGACACCTCCCCAACAACGGTGCCAAAAAGTGATGAGCCTCGGTATTGCAACAAGAATGCTGCAACTCCCAAGGCTAACGAGTTTAATTATCAATCTTGGGTTTGTACAAACATAAAAGGTATCAACGCTATATGTGCAGCATACAATGTGTCCTTCCTTTGTTGTTATGTCGTAATGGAGTGCATGTAATGAATTCAAATCCTAACTAATTATAGAAAATGAAATGTTTGAAATGGAAACTTAACCTATTCAGAAAAAGAAAGTACAAAGAAAGAGACTAAAATCAAATGCTAAAACACACTATTTTCTAACTAACTGCTTAAGAGGATTTTCTTCAAAAGAATTCTAAGTTAACATGTATGAAATCCTACTGTGCTGAGCATGCAAATTCAAACCATCGAACATTCTACTATTGTGTATGTAAATGAATAAAATAAATATGTTTCGCTTTTTGTCTTTTTTTCATGTGAGAGTGTGAAATATAATCTCTTTTAGTGATGTGGCAGGTGGATTGGAGATTATTGTGGATGGTTGGAAGGCTTTGGAGACAAGTAGGGACCCTTTGCTAGCTTCCTAGAGGATTTTTCCTCAATTCAGCCTCAAAACAGGCTTTCCTACAGGATGCTACAGTGATTTCCTATAGGATGTACTAAAAACCTACAGGATCCCCTGAAAACCTATAGGATATAACCAAGAGAAAAATGATGGATTTTGAAGATGACAGAAAGATTAGGGAAGGTGGTTGGTGGATGGAATGAGTCAAGCAAGTTCTTAGGACCACTTCAAAACTCAAAGCCAAGGTTGGGAGATGGATATATTTGCTCAAAAAGCTTGGAGAAGTTTTCTTGTGAAATGATGAAATTGGTGAGGGTTTAGTGACCAAGCAAATCAAATCTAAATTGGATGGGACAAATTTTTTTATTAACTAGGATTTCTTAGATCCCTATTCCAAGTGGAATCACTCAGAAATACCTCTGTTAACCCATGTAAAAAAAATAAAAACCATTACTAGTCGAAAATCTAGAATTTCGAGAACTAGTGCGCTAGTAAATCTAAAAAATTTCCAACCAAATCAAGTGAAAATTCAATGGGGCAATTTTTTTATGAAATGGAATTTTTTTGTGGTCTAATGAAAGTGTAACCATATCGATTTAATCTTGTTAGAATGCTCTAAAAAATAGCAGATTTTATTGTTATTTGCTAAAAAAGAGGTCCAACAATCTAGATTTGGGAATAAGAAGACTAATCCAAGCAACTCAATGATTATTATGAACTTCCAAATATTTTCCAAGGATGAAATAATTCTTGTAATCCTGCAAAAGAACTTAAATCAACCATTTAACCCAATCCTACAACAAGAAATCATTAATACTAAATACAAAAATAGAAGGAAATAGAAACTACAGATGCATCTGAATAAGCAGTGAAAAGAAGGAAAGAAAATAATAGAAAAGGGCTCTCAGGTTCTTGGAATGGCCAAGCCAAAGGAAAATCAGAGGCCTATGGAGGATAACAATATTTAGAAGCTAAAAATGACACCAATCTTAAATATTCCATCAATACGATTACATCCCTGCAAGAAAATACAATGGAGCTGCAGAAATACAAGCTCTCTCCACAATAAAATTAATGAAAATCTATCCCTAGAGGAAAATTCGACTTGGTACTTATACAAAATGATTATGAATCATTCCCCATGAATGGAGGAAGCTTTCCCCACCAAAATCCCTTGATTAGTGGATCTGCTCCCTTGATTAGTGGATCTAGTTGCTTGATTAGTGGAACACATTCCTAAATTTTCTCAATCATTGGAGTTCCACAATTTGTACCATAATTACATAATATATTGTTGACTTATTATTTATGATTGATCCTCCAGTAGTAGGGAACAAGTCACGAGATTATCTCCTGCAACTCTTCATAATCTGCCTAATATTCTCATAATATCCCACAAAAATAAATAATATTAGGCACAAATATTCAATTATTCATAAACCTTCCTAATGAATATATTAAAGTTAAAAATAAATTATCTAATCCAAAAAGAGGTTTAATGTGCTGAAGGATGGTCATAGGCCTTAATTTATGTTTTAATTTAGATGCATGGCCCTTAATTTATGTCTAATTTAGAGGCCCATCAAAACTCTACTTGTATTCATCCTATGTGGATTTTCCACATCATTATTTACACAAGAATGGCCACTTCCATTGAATATCCCCAAAAAACTCTAGAACAATTCCCATGACAAAGTTGTCTTGTTACAAGACAATTTGAACCCTTCTTCACCATGAACCAATAGTGCAAGTTGATGTGATCCACCAAGTTATTATGCCTTCTCCTTTCCACACGCTTGGCTATATATATGGGGTGTATGGAGAGAAAAGGGTGCATGTCCCTTCAATTCCTTTGCGGTTGACACATGAAACTCATGCAGGTTGATTCACCAAAATTCTTTGGCTGACACACATCTCCTCCATGCAATATACATAACCATTCTCTCAAGTGTTGGTTGAGGTGTGCCTTTAACTAATGACACCCACTCGTTGCACATGATCTAAGTGCTCTCTACATAGTAAACATTTTTTATCCAATTTATTTATGCCTTCTTTGCACACTTTGACCTTTCTCCTCTCCACAATTCCAAAATACTAAAGTTTCTCAATCCTTCTTCTTTCATACTTGGGGAATTTTCTATCCAAATCCTTCTTTCTCTCTATCCACATTTCATAAGGAGAGGGGGCGGTATGATGTCACCCTCCACTTAGGCTGCCCACTACAACTTCAATGCTTGTCAGCATAGGCCAGTTCTTCATTAGGAAAATAGTTATGACAATTAAGGGTGGTTTGTATGGGCCTACTCACGACACACCATAGGGAAACCAACCAATATGCAATAGGAATTTAATTTCCATGAAACAAACCACCACAGGGTTTCTCTCTTAAAACTTTGGATTCATATGTCCCTCAATTCATGCCAATCATCAATTTATTTACACAAATAAAAAATTTACATAACTAAATTTATATACATGGGTTTTTATGGAAAAAAAATTGTTACACACTCTCTTGCTCTAGAGTATCTCTCCATCACACAAAATAATCTCTCTTCTGATTGTTCTTGATAACCAAAACTCTATAAGCTACAATATCCTTTATCTTCAACTCTGGGTGACCAATAATATGAATAAAGTATGAGTAGATAGTAAGAGCTAGAAAATTGCAAACTGGATGTAGAGATATGGTATTGATGTTGGCCTTAAGAGCATTTGGCGTGTTCAGTGTCTAAGTGGTATGAAAATTATGAATGAGAGCTATGTCATGTTCCCTGTGGGTTACAAGTTAGGTGGAGAGTGTTATGTCAGTGAGGGATGTCTGAGTTATCGTCTCCTACTCACTGAATAAGTGATCAAGTGTCGCAATGAGTGTGCAAGGCTTGAATCTACCCTGATATGTGTGAAGAGTACTATGTAACTAATTGAATATGTGCTACTAAGGATCCAAGAAAGAAAATATCAATAATATATAAATAACAATAGATAAGATATCAAGAACTATAGAAAATAAAATATATAATATGACTTGTTCTATGTTGTTTCTCTTGTGATTTATTCATATCCCAAGAGTTCCACTCCCCTAATTATATGTAATGGAAGGAATAACATTAGGATCGCCACTTCTTGAGGATTGTTTCCCAAATTTATCACCTACTATGGGTTTATGGATGAGCATTTCTACCACTTCTCTCCCCTCTCTGAACCCTTAACTGAGACTTTGAGGTCGAGCCTTTCTTTCGGTGGTTGAGTAGAAAGAGGATATTCCTAATCCATAGGAAGGAAATGACTAGGATTGTGTATTGTGTATTATATATATATATATCTAAACACATATCTCCATCGAATATTCGATGGTAGAGACAGATCGTCGAATATTCGACGATCACCGATTAAACTACTTGTTGAATAATTGATGACTAAATCCACGGATGGAAGTATTAGTAACTTAATGCTCCTATCAGACTGGACACCCATATTTTGCATATATGATGCTTCACCATCAGATTGAAAGCGTCGGAGTGAAAACACTTATGGCATGCAATTGTCTTATGTTGTTGATTGCCCAATGCCTAAACATTGATTTGTTCCATCGGAAAAAACTACCTATGTGTCGAATATCCATTTCATATCTGACACTTTACCATCATCTTGAAAGCATTAGAGCAACAACACCTCTAACACACAATTTACTTATGTCGTTGATTACCCAACGCGTCAATGTTGGCTTGCTCTGTTGGATAAAATGACCTATGTATCAAATACCCATCACATATCCAACGCTTCACTATAAGCTTTAAAGCATCAGAGCAACAAGACTTCTATTATAAAATTTACTTGTGCCATCGATTACCTGACACCTTAAAATCAGTTACTTCTGTCGGAAAAAATGACATATGTGTCAAATATCTGACGCTTCATAGCATTACAAAAATGAATTATAAAATTTGTTTTTTAAATGACCATTTAGGCCTTTTTGTTTGACGTATAGTCAACATATCTACCATTAATTATCTGAAAATAACTAAATTATCCACTATTCGATAGAATTCCAGCAATGAGTTGATAAGCACCAATGTTTCAGATAGATGACGCTAATAAGTCATATATCTAACTCATAGATGTCGGGATTTGGCCCCATTTGTACTAGTGTACACATGCCACTCAGAATCCTTGATACCCAACTGCATGGAAGGGTGTGAAAAATATTTGTGAACTCTAGAATGTCTTGGTCCCTTCCCTACTGTAGTTTGGTCCATTTTATGTACTTACCTTCATATCTCTCGATAGGGTAATATAGTTCATTGACGATGACTCAAAAATAATTCCAAGTGGGTGCAGCTAAAATTGTGAGGGCTATTACTCATCCATTTGATCACAATAGGATTCCCACCAATCCTTGACATGGGGATGACCTTGAGGAGTGAAAATGTAATATTTTTCTTGTTGGAAAAATTATGGATCGAAAAATATCCTTCCAGTAGATTCAACCATTTATCTACAACATCTGCATCTATATTACCTTCTAATATAGAAATGTCAGAGTTAAATTGTACCTTCAAGGGGGTGACGCATGCGAGGTGGTTGTAGACGAATATGCTTCACCTGCTGATACCCATTGAAGGATCTAGAAAATATTATCTATCATCTCATTTCTTTGTTTCTCGAGGGCCTATTTGAGTGACATTTTGAAAGGATCTCCTACACCCTTTTCTTTCTTTTCTTCTATCATGGGAGGCCATCTAGGTCAATGAGGCCTATCTTGCAAAGGTTAAACCAGTTCAAGTCTTAACTCCTTATATCTTGACCTCGTTAGGGGCATGGGCATAAAAACAAAGAGAGAGAAAACTGTTGTGATACCACTAATATAAATTTATGTAGAAATGAAATGAAATATAGATTCAAATAGAAACATAGATTTATAGTGAAAACTTAACTTCAATTCATTAATAAAAAAATATTGAAATTGTTTACATGCAGAATGGAAATAAACTAGCGTGGGTGATGGTAAATTATCTCTAAAAAGAGATGTGATAGATACATGCCTCTGAACTATGTTACAATGAGGCTCCAAGGCCTTTTGTATTATTGAGAAATAAGGGAAAAATATAAACATCCAAAAAATTAACCCTAGGAGATGAATCGCCAAATATTTGTGGGCCTTGTTGGGGTTAGCTAGTACATAAAATTCTCGAGTTCGTAACTTTGGTATATGATCTATGTTTGATCTGTAAAATAACTCGTTAGAAATTTCTATCAAAGGACTAAAAATTTGGAATGAAATCCACTACTATAATTTGGGAGTTTGATTTTTTTTCCCAAAAAAATGTCATTTAGGGCCTCAAAACAACTTCAAAAGTTTAGGACCCAAAAACTACCAAATATAGTAAATTTTGCTACAATTAAGGAAGCTTAAATAAATAGTGTTGGAGATCCAAGTGAAGTAGGTGGGTGGCCTCTAATATCCGCCTGGACCATTCCTCCTTCCTCAAGAAGTAATGTTCTCAATTCCTTTGAGTGCCTCCATGAGATGGGGAAACTTCTATTGAAATTGGTCCCTACTGAGCCACTTCCCTGGTGTAAGAGTTGGCCAACTTTCAAAACCCAATACTATTGGATCCTATGTTGGTGAGTATTCTTGATTTTTTTTCCATGATCTGATAAGTTGTGGCATGTTGCATGTAGTCTAGGTTGAGTTTTTTCAGTGTTAACTATTCGACATTATCTGATGTGTCCAACAATGGTGGAATGCATGGATGAAGATGGTCCACATTGAACAATGGGTGGTGGACAATGAATGGGGTAGTACTGAACTCAAAAACGTTATCTCCCATAGCCTTGGTGATGGTGTAAGGCCCATATCAGAGTGGTGAGAGCTTCCAACATGTCCCATAAGGCACTATTTTTTCAAATGCAACAAACTTTTGTCACCCACCTAAAACCTATGTGGCACTTGATGCTGATCACGACATTGTTTATACTTGCCATTGGATTTATCATATATTCCATGAACCTATTAGGGGATGTGTTAGACGTGTTTAATAAATGTGTTATTTATCAACCTCAGACTATACATGTGTGGATTCTTCCTGTGTATTTGCATGAGGCATAACAACATAAATTAGACATAATGGCTAAAATCATAAACCAACTTGAAAGGGGATACAACCCATTCAGCTATGGAGAGCTCTGTTATAGCTATGCCACACATAGGGGAGTATCCAATATCATGTTCATGGATTCTTGGAGTTGTATATGTGAAATATATGTACAATCAACCTTTTGAAAACCTTTGTTAAGCCATCAGTCTGGGGATGGAATGCAATTGAGTTGGTGAGCTTGGTGTCTAATAATGATCAAAGGATTTACTAGTATGTTCTCAGGAACTTGTTATCCTGATCTTATATAATGGTCTACGAGCTCCCAAAATGCACCCATACTCATTTGAATAAGAGTTTTGAGGTGTCATTTTCTGTTATACTCTTCTTGTAGGTCACCAATATAGCCATCTTAGACAATGTGTCCACGACCACTAATACACATTCACTACCATGCTTGGTAGAAGGGAGGCCAAATAAAGAGTCCATGGAGATGGATTCCTAGGGCTATATGGGAATATGAAGAGAGGTGTACAGGCATTTCCTCGATTGTAGTGTGCTTCCCAAATCAAATTGGCATGCTCATGTGAATGAACACAAAGGTGGACTAGGCAACATATAATGGATCATATAGGTGGGATTCTGGAACTTTCTTGCCATGCACTAGATTTTGGTATGCGGAGGAAAAATATGGATCATTTATGCATAGTTGTGGCCACAGGAGTTGAGAACAATGGCCATTGTTGCAATTGTGGGCCGACTTAGGAAACATGCAACATGATTTTCATTTTCCTTCTTGTATTTAATGTTCAAATGGAGTTGTTGCAAATAAGTGGAACACTTATGATGGTGATCATTCTACAACTTCCTTTGTGTCTGTATAAACTATAGAGGTTGGTGATCTGTGTGGATGACCATCTCCTTCCCTAGAAAGTAGTGTTTCCATTATCGAAAAGCTAGCATAATGGAATACATCTCTTTATAATAGGTGGGGTATTTATAAATTTTATCGGAAAGTGTCTCATTATGATAGGCCACTAGATTTCCTTGTTGGCTAAGAAATGCACCAATAGCATAGTAGTTGGCGTTTTTTTCAATTACAAATTGTTGTTTCAAGTCTGGCAATGTAACTACCAGTGAAGAGAAAAAGTGTTGCCTCAGCTCAATGAATGCCTTCCGTTAGGACTCAGACTAGAATTTTTTTTCTTTCACTCTACCCTTGTTAACTTGACTGAGAGGCCAAGTGACATGGGAGAATATCAACACAAACATCTGATAAAAATAGGAAAGGCCCAAAAAATTACAAAGCTCTATTTGAGGGGTTAGGGATGGGCAATCCCAAATGACTTGGATCTTAGCCAAATCCACACGTACACCTTTCTCATTGATGATGTAGCCTAGATATTGAACTTGGATCATGCCAAAGGTGCTATTATTGAGGTTGGTACATATATTGTGTTGTTGTAGTGTTCGAAGGACCTACGAATGTGATGCAGATGATCTTCCCAATTCTTACTAAAGATGAGGATGTCATCCAGGTATACAACCATGGACAAGTTTGTAAAGGGCCACAAGAAGTCATCAGTAGACCTCATAAAACTTGAAGGAGAATTTGTCAACCTAAGAGGCATGACCAACGATTGAAAATGTCTATCATTGGATTTGAAGGAAATCTTGTATACATATGTAGGCTCGATTGGAACTTGGTGATAACCATACTTTAAATCGACATAACTGAAGTACCTGGCTACATTTAGCTTCTCAAGAAGGTCATAAATCCATCAAATTGGATACCTATCCCTAACAATGATTTTTTTTTAGTTCCATATAATAAATGCAAAGTCTTTCGGTCCTATACTTGTTCTGTACAAGTACAATGAAGAGCACACTAGGTGAGGAACTTGGTCAGATGTGTCCATTTTGTAGCAACTCTTGGATCTAACACTTGATTTTTTTATTTTCCATAACAAAGTAGTGTTGTATCGGCCCATTAGGTAGGGGTTCTTTAGGAGTCAGGTCAATTGCATGCTCGACCCGATAATGAAAAGGTATCCCTGTCGGTGGGGATCAAATGTCCTTGTATTCTTCTACAATCTTATCCACCTGGTTTTGCTGTGCGATGGAACCCTTCTTAGGGGCCATGTAGAATATTTGTTGTAGGTTAACCCGATAATGCAATATCATTCAAATAAAAATACAATAACCTACTTCTACTATCAATTTGCAGAAGCTTAAAGATCGATCTGAACAATATAAACAGAAGAAGAAGAATCAATGGCACAATAAACATTAAAGTAATTTGGGGAAATCCTCAGCTAAAAACTCCACTCTATTGTATTATCATACATGGTGGAAATACATAGGAATTATACAAAGCCTTAGCTCTCACAGCTAGCCAACTCTCAGTACAATCCTCATAGATACTCATAGGCAATCTTGGCTTCTCTCCAACATTCCTCTCTGACCTCCAAGCTCCTATTTCCTTGTGCTATTCCTTGTGGATGATTTTCATTTTACCAAGTGGAACAGCAAGCCTTCAAAACTACGGAACCCTCAAGGATGAATCCTTGACTACATGCATGAGTTTTCTCCATGACAAAGCACATGCAACTGATAGTACACTGTCCTTGAACATTAATCTCAACTAGGTCTTTCTCATAGTACACATGCATGAGTTTCTGATGAGGGAATCTTTAGTTAACTGGAGTAGCACTAGTTGAGTGCATTAATGCATCGACTAACTGTTAACTCACTATTAGTTCCTCAAATAGTTTGGAACTAATTTAAATGGACTTAACTTAGTAAAATGATTTAACTAATTACAACTCAAATGTAACTCAATCTTATCTCCTTAATTAAAGGGATAACTCTTGATGACTTTAGAAAGACTTCTAACTTGAATTTCTCCAACTAATTAATTTAAAATAAATTAATTATTTATTCCCAAGTAGTTGTTAAGACTAAATTCAATTTTAATTCAAAATTTAGTTCAAGGACAAATTAAATTGGAATATTCTTGTTGCCATATTTCAACACTCCCTCTCAACAAGAAAGGGATTATCTGCCACCCCGATCCTATCTCTATGGAACTCAAATTTACACTTTCATAATGCCTTTGTCAAAATATCAGCATCTTGCTCCTCTATCAAAATATATACTACAGTAACATGATCCTCCTCGACTTGTGAAAAGCCATGGGCAACAAATATTGCCTTATGCTTCTCCACACTACCATCAACAGCTTACTTTACCTTGTAAATCTAATGGGAACTTGCAATTGACTTATTCTTTGGTCTCGGAACCACGTCCCAAACATTGTTACGAGCTATGGAGTCATACTGCTCCACCATAGCATCAACCCAAATCGGCTGTTGCACTTCTTCCTCAAAGGAAGATGGCTCGGTCTCAACACATTAACTAGAAATGGCCATGTATCTAGTGTACCTCTAAGGTGACCTCCTCTATCTGCACTGAGAAGATGGTGCTCCCACATTCTCTCTCACATCGTCCAAAAATATGTTAGCTTCTCTTGTGCACTTCTGTCCATATCTAGAAGCCTCTGCTTGAGTAGATTTCTCCACTCCTGGAACCTATATATGTGGCTTCTCTACATCAGTCTGAGGCTCCTCCTCCTTAGGAACCAACAGTTCCTCCACAGCCTATATTTGGAGCTCCCTCTCAAGGGAAACTCACATGGGCTTCTGCTCATAAAACTTGAGATCTCTACGAACCACTGTCCTCCGACTGGTAGGTAAGTACACCCAATATTTGTGAGGTGTATCAGTGTACCCCAAAACTTCCCCAACTCTACTGTCAGCTCAAGATTTTTTCTTGCATACTTTGTCACATGGAAATACACCAATGAGCCAAAGATCTTGAAGTGACCCACATCTGGTCTCTTATGGGAGAAAGCTTCCTCTAGTGTCTTCATCCCAAGTATACGATGTGGGCTTCTATTCTGCAAATAGACTGTTGTGTTGCATGCCTTAGCCCACAAGTGAAGTGGTAGGCCTTGGTCATGCAACATTTCCTGTGCTGCCTCTACAATAGTTCTATTCTTCCTCTCATCCACCCCATTCTACTATGGGTTATGAGGCACCATCAACTCTCATTTAATTCCTTCCACTACACAGAAGCACTTAAACTCTTGAGAGACATATTCTCCACCATTCTCACTTCTCAAGGCCTTGATCTTCTTCCTTGAATCTTTCTCGACCAAAGCTTTGAACTCACAAAACTTTGTCAAATTTTGGTCCTTCTTCTGCATGAAATAAATCCAACATTTACAAGAATAGTCATCAATGAAGATCACATAATACCTTTGCTTCGTTGTGGATTCCATCAATATTGGTCCACACAAATTAGTATGAACTCAATCTATGATAGCCTCTGCTCAACTGTCTCGATCATGAAAGGAAGACTTGGTGTACTTTCCCAAGGTACAACCTTTGCATGTATCAACTTGCTCAAGTTTACCTTTGGGAAGTCCTGTAGATATCTGCTGCATTATCTTCAAAGCCCCATGATGTAAATGGCTCAATCACCTATGCCACAAGTCACCAATGTCTTGGGTTTGCACAAATTCTGCTTTCATACTTAATGCTGCACAATCATCTACCTCAAGTTTATAGAGATTCTTCACCCGAATCCCTATCCTCTTTGTCTGACCCATGTCTATGTGTCTTAGGAACGCCTTTCCTTTACTAAAGATAACATCGTAGCCTTTGTCCTCCAACATCATGACCAATACCAAGTTCTTCTTTAGTCCAGGCACATATATCACATTTGTCAAGGTGAGAGGAGCTCCATTCTCTCTTTGAAAAGCAACCGTGACCACTCCCGAAACACTATACCTTTCATCGTCACGCATCTCTATGCACATCTTGAGGTCTTTCTCCTCCAAGGCACTAAATAAATTTTTATCACCGATCATGTGGAATGAGGCTACACTGTCAAGATACTAGAAAAAACCCATCATCGATGACACCATGCATGCGATGAGGGTAAAGTCCATTTCGAACTAAGAGGCTAATGCCTCACCCTCCGATCCTTCTTATGATCCCTTCTTGGACTTCTCCGATGGGAAATTAGTCAGATTATGTAGCATCTTGTGACAATTAAAGCATCTTACTTTGGACATGTCACCCTTCTTCACTCCATGAGAAGAATTCTATTTGAAATGGGAAGCCTTCCCCTTCCCTTTCCTTACCTTACTTGCTAAGGCCAGATTTTCTTCATCATCATTATTGGATGAAGAACCATATCATGTGCTCCTCTTGATCTCCTCTTGAATAAGATCCTACCACAGTCGTTACCAATCTAACAGTTTCTCCCTTCCATTCATAGAGTCTTGGTAGCTATTCCAACTCTTTGGAAGGCCAAGGAG